>AZIM01001236.1:168515-181440 GCA_000516915.1 Ophiophagus hannah
GAGTGGAGTGGAGTGGAGTGGAGAGGAGAGGAGAGTGGAGTTCATCTCTCAGGGCAGGATGTTCCATATTGTGGGGCAGTGGCAAAGAAGGGTCTCTTCCTAGATACCACCAAATTCCTTGGTTGCTAGTCTGCAGCATAACTCCCCTGCCTGAATAAGTGAGACAGGCTGATGAAATGGGTGAAGCTGGTTCTGTAGGTAACCTGGTCCTAAGCCATGTAGGGCTTTATAGGAAATGACCAAGACGAATTGGACCAGAAACAAACTGGTACTTGGTGCAGCGTGTGGAGCAAGGATGTTACATGCGCCCTTCTTGAGGCATCCAGTATTTTTCCTACAGTCACATTCTGCACCAGCTGAAGCTTCTGGATCTTTTCAAGGCTAATCCCATGTAGAGTGTGTTGCAGGTGCCCAATGTTTAATGCGAAGTTACAGCCACTATATGCTCTTCAAGCAGGAACTGTGAGTCTAAGACCATCCCCAAGTTATGTACTGGGTGTTTCTGAAGTAGTGGAACCCCATCGAAGACCAAATACAATAAACTCCTGGATACAGAAGCAATGGGTGGACTCATTTTATTGGGGTTCAGCTGAAGCTTGCTGTTCCCTGTCCAGACCCCTACAGCTTCCAGACATCACAAAAGGATGTCCACTGCAACACATTTCACCTGGGACAGAGATATATAACTGGGCATCATCAGCATATTGGGATGCCTTGTCCCACGGAGACAGATAGTTTGTATTCATATTGTTAAACATAGTTTTTTCACCGTGATATAACCCAGTAGAAATTATCTTGTAATTCTATATGTAGCACATTTGTATTGGCTCAGAATTTCAAAAGATCCAGCAACAAATTTCCCATAAATTCTTTCTCTGTGTTTCTTAAGCATATCAAGGATAGCAATACTAGTTCTACATACAAATGCCACTTGAGATGAGCCCTGTTACATAGCAGGAGAGTTGTGAAAACCTGCCTTTTTAAGAAAGCCTTAAGAGGAGATCTAGGAGAAGTTGAACTCTCATCCTGACTTGTGGTTGGAAGTTTGTTCTTAATGTTTTAATAATGTTCTGCTGTTATTTCATTTTATCACACTTATTGTATTTTAACCTTTTTTCTGCAGTCGTCCATCTCTCTGAATAATTATTTCTATTGTTGAGCTCCAGTTATCACTAGAAAGTTCTTTCTAAATTAAATTGGAATCTGCCTTCTGTTACATAAATATGTTATACCATTGCATGGTTTGTGGAATGAGAGATGATAGGTCTTGCTGTGTGAGTCTTTCAGGTTTTTGAAGAGTGATAGCACATCCCACCCCCAATTTGTTCTCTCAAGATTAAATGCACATAGCTTCTAGAATGGAGCAGGTATAAAAAAAACCTAATGACTTAGAATTATTAATATATGCTTTTAAAAGTTATTGACAAGACAGTGAAAACTGAAAACAGGATTGTTGACCTGTGTGAAGAATATATGTCCAACACCAGCTGACAGTTGGATTAGCACAACTTATTTTTCACTTATCTGTCACATGTGACATATTTTAAATGAACTGCAACTGGACTAGTAATTTCCTTTTTTCTCTTTTCTTTTTAATTCTAGGTTGAAGGAATGTCATGGGCTACCTCTTATTAATGGGCAAAATTGTGACCCTTATGCTACAGTATCTGTTGTCGGTCCTTCAAGGTAACTAGTTAAAATGTATTGAAGTTGCCAAGATAACAATTTAAAATGTACGTAAGCTGACAAAATAGGTTGATATTAGTGTACCAGTTTTCAGCTGATAAATGTCTCATTAACAAAATATACAGAGTTAATGCACATTTTAAAATAGTATTATATGATAGATTAAACTGAATTACAGGTCTGCATATTGTGGGTCTCCATATAAGACAATATAGAGGCATGTTTTTAAAAAGTGCCGATATGCCTATTATGCATGAAAATAATCTGAATTAAATTTCAAGTCCTTAATGTAATGCTCTGGGATAATATTGTGCTTGTAGACACTGTGCCTCATATAATACTTTTTGGACCAGCTATGTCACTGTAAAGCCAAGCTACAGTCCTAGAGTTGGGAACCTTGGGGTCAGCTCTGCTTTTGGATATGAAAGCTGACATGCTGTCTGTGGACAACTCACTGCTCTTACCCCAATTTACATACTTGATTTCTGTTGGGGGGGAAATGTATATGTACACTGTTTGAGCTTCTGAAAGAAATATGGGATATAGAACTTAATAAAAGCACACATTAGTTGCATCCCCATGACAGCAGTATTATCCACATCATTCATGTGGAATTCAGAATATGCAGCTGGCTAAACTAGAAAACTGTATTAAAGAATGCTAGTTTATTGTTGTCTCTACAATATTTTTATTCATTATAGTCACTTTGTTGCTCCTCCCAAAAATTCTGGTGTGTGCTACTTTCTTTTTATTCAATATTGCATATAAAGATTCCCTCTCTGCTCACATTGATATTTAGGTTATAAGAAGAAAGACTAGTCTGCATGGTTCTACTTCCCCTTCAGTCATTGATTCCCTGCTTGAAGAAAATACCTAATAAAAGACTATTGTGTATCTATACAAAATCATATGGATATAGGAAAGCAATATTAGAGAATTTATAAAATGCTAATATAAATGTAAAAAATGGAATTCTGTAATTCTTAATCTGTTTCAGACTGCAATAAATAAACATTTCATTTATAAATGTTTTTATAAACTCTGTAATTCTAAATCTTCCTTGAAATTTTCTGCGTAGATTTTTTTTCTAATAAGTATCCCACATAATCAAATTGTAGTAGGTTTTTAAATCCCGAATGGCCAAAATCTTCCAATGTATTGAATACAAACTGTATATGTAGTTTGTTTATATATATATTTTCAGATGCAAATATTCACCTAAATACTTAATATTTTTAATGGGGCTGTACAATTTTAAGGAGTCAGTGATGTACTTGGATGATTTTTAAAAAGTCTTTCTTTTAATTTTAAACTAAAAAATAAATCCTTAATCACATAGATTAATCCTATTAATTACAACAATATATTTTAAGACCTGTATGGTAAAACTGTATTATATTGGAACAGGAATGATCAAAAGAAGACAAAGGTAAAGAAGAAAACAAGCAATCCACAATTTAATGAAACATTTTATTTTGAGGTAACTAATTTCTTGTCAATATAATGTTGACATTCTGCCCATCAATTTATTCTGTACTGCTTTTATTGTTAGCCATTTAAATGGTAATTTTGAATCAGTTTGTAAAATGTTAGTATCAATGTGCAGTGGTACTTTCATACTTTCTTGGGTGGAAAATCATGAAAAATTAAGGAGAAAGGTTATGACAAACAGTCTATGTAAAAAAGATTCTAATGACAACAAAAGCTCACAAATTGCAATCATGTGGGCCACAGGACATTACAACTGGTTGTAAATGTGAGCCCGTTGCCAAGTTGAATCGTAACCATGTGACTCAAAGGTGTTGCAATGTTTATGTGAGTATAGATCATTTTTTCCCAAGCGGTGTAATTTCAAACCATCATTAATTGAATGGTCCTAAGTTGAGAACTACCGGTAATCAATATATACGATTTCTACTATAATAAAAGCATCAGATATAAATGCTTATACACAATAGAAATTAGAAAATAATCATACTTGATTTTATTTGATATGTTGGTTTTCCTTGGCCAAAACCCTGATATACAAGGCTCAGCTTTATATATACCAGATTACCAGAAAACTTTAAATGAACAATATTGACACCATTTTACAACTTCTTCAATATATTGTATTGAATACACACACACAAATTCCAACACTATCTTTGTAGTAGCAAGCTAGCATGCATACTATGGTGAAACCTCATTCCAATATAGACAATTTTGGAAGAAAAAAGGGAGCTCAGATTTCAAAATAAATAGGTCTATAATGATTTTTTTCTCCCCTTTCTATTCAGCATTAATGCCTACTAGATTTTTATATGCTTTGCCTAGCACCAAAAGTTGTTTCAGTACTTACATAACAGTGAATGGGGATTACACATTGGATTCTAGCATTTTATCTCAGGATGTTTCAATAATGATGTTGGCCTGGAATTATTAATAGAAATTATGAGTGTTGATTATTACTGTCGACATGATAGCTATAGAAACATAAGTACCAGCCTTTTTCTTCCTTTAGCTCCCTTCACTTTAACATGAAAGTTCTGGACTATTTTAAAAGTGTTGAAAAGGCTATATGAGAGATTATTTTTAAAATAATAGTAGGATAATATAATAAACTGCGAGACAGCTATTAAATAGCATTTTTGTGACAACTTCTGTATTTTCTGTATTATGTTCTTCCTAGAAGAATGCTAGCTCTCATTGTTTTCACTAACATCTGAACCTGGAACTTAATTCAAGACTTTGTACCGGTTCAGAATAAAATTATAAATGCTGTAGGAATTTTTTTAAAAAACTTTAAAAATTAAGGGTTAATTAACTAAATTTTTATGCTATCAAAACATGGGCCTTGATCTTTAACTGACAGGAATAAAACAGATTAAGCATGGTTTTCTTATGTTTTACATAGATTATTAAATGCTTTTTAGAGCTGACCATCTTACAGCAGTGACTGCTATCATTGATATTTTGCAAACCTATTTACTGTAATATTCTTCCTTACATTTCAAGTTATATGTGTTTTTACTTAAAATTTGATCCATTTTCTAGTAACAATGTTAGAAAGGCATAGCTATTAGGCTGGATTAAATGGGTATTGCTAAAAGAGAAACAAATTACTTTTTAAGTTTTATTTTCAGGTAACTAGGTCCAGTAGTTACACCAAGAAGTCACAGTTTCAGGTAGAAGAAGAAGACATTGAGAAACTGGAAGTCAGGTATATTCTTCAACATATTAAGATTAATTCAGATATGGTAATCAAAGCAGACAATGCTTCTTACAATAAAAGTAAAAAAGTTGCTCTGTAATTGCTGAAAATGATCGAGATAATTAAGTTTGGGGTGAGATTCAGTTTAAAACTGGCCTTGAAAAAAATGCCTTCAAAAACAGCAGTTGAAGCATATTCAGGAAAGCAATTTATTAAGTCAAAGGCAACATTTATTCTAATTGTGTATAATAAGCATCTGTGGCTAATAAGTAAATCATACTACAATTAGTGCTATTGATTTTAAAGTACATCTAGATAACTGTTCAGACATTTTAACTGGCCTGTGACTTACATATTTCTTACTATGAGACAAAAACATTTGCATTTGGGAAAATATACAATGATGGAGTGAACAAATGCATATACACACCTCTCAGTGCAATAAGTTTTGAGAAGGAATTATAATTGGAATATTTTGAAGAAAAGAATATACTATTTCTTGATCCGACTTCAACTAAACCTTTTCTGTAGGGTAAGTTAGAACATCTGAATTCATATCACAGTAGGTATAACATTTAGGGAGGCAACAGAACCTGCTACATCTTCAGAAGTCTCACAACACAATGGATTTTTTTTCTCTTAATATATGTGCTGTTTAACAGAAATATTGGTGAGGTAAGACTCAGCAACCCAAATACAGTGTGTGCATATGCTTTTAAGTTACGAATACTTCAGGTGGCTTGGCTAATTTTAAAGATTACATAATGCATGTGTCATTGAAGTGCTACAGTCAGAATAAAGACTAAATGGGATGAATAAAAATAAAACAATAGTAGATGCCTGAGAAGAAAATATAGGTTTTTTTCCTTTGAATGCCTCAGCACCATGTTTTTCTTACTGATAAAGCTTCGTTTTAACTACTACTGGTAGGCAGATTCTCACGATTGCTTTTTATAGAACTAAAGTACACTTTTCTTCTTAACTCAGACAAACTATTAGATTAGAGATAATAACCTTTTGTGCATGTGGAGTTGGCGTGCTGCTCTGTGTGTTCATTTTAAATCAGATGACTACTTAAAAATTAAATATGTTATGATGTCTAACAAATCAATTATTAAAACTTAAGATTTAACTTTCAGGATTGACTTATGGAACAATGGCAACTTGGTGCAAGATCTTTTCCTAGGAGAAATTAAGATTCCTGTCAAAACGTTAGGAAATGATACTTTCCAAGCATGGTAAGGAATTGAGTACAAAGTTGTCACATTGGTAAAATGAAGAATAGGTTTAACATAATCAAACTAGCATAGCTTCTTCTATCTTCAATATCTTTGCTGACTAGTCCAAGTGAATTAACCTTTCCTACATTTTCATTGAAATTGAAAATTTAAGTATTACTGTTTGCAGTGAAATAAGCAAACAGTTAATCTTAACTGCAATGAAAGACAGGAAAAGTCAGATTGTAATTGATAGTTTAAAACTGTTCAAAAGCCATGTGGACATAATGTGTATTCAGCAACATGTATAGGGTAGCCCTAAATCCCAATATTGAAACCTTCAGTAAAATTGTATATAAAATTGCTATGCTCTCTGATAGTGATATAAATCAAGCCATTAGCCTTTGCCAGCTTGTAAAGTAGTTGACATTTCAGTATTTTTTTCTAATATGTTAAAAGACATTTCTTCAAAAATAAATACCAAAAATATAAGGCTTTTCAAACTTTTCCATGGCCACAGATCTGTTTGTTTTTTTAAAAAACATCCTAGAGCTCATGATTAAGAAGCAAAGCTCTAATAGAAAATTGACTGCATTTGAATAAGTATGGGGTTGGTTTTGGTCTCTCACAGAATCCAGTCAAGTTCTTGAGGAATCTTAGGATTCTCTGGAGCACCATTTGAAAAACACTGCTATGTTGAACACAAAAAATCAATGTAATTTTTAAACAAATCATTGAACTTTGCTGCAAGAAGTAATAGTTTATTGCAGTAATAAAGACTCAAAGTTACATATCTTATAATCATTGCAGTGAAGTATAATAGCAGTATGAGCAACTGTAGTACAGGTTAGGAAGAGTTCCAGATAGGTAGAATCAGCATTATAAGGCCTACCTTACAATGTATAAAAATACTGGGTTTCTTCCCTAATGGCATTTGAGGACAACTACCATCAAGGTTTTCAAGATTTGAAGAGGAATAGAGAATGGCCTTGAAGGACAGGAAGAAGAATCATTGCCATGCAACAGTCAGATAAGTGGGGTTTCAAAACATCTCAGACAAGTCCCTGCCTAGTTCGCACAAAGATAAAGGATGAAAGGGGGAATTCAGACGAACTGTTATAACAAACTTTGCCTCAACCTATATGACTTTGGATTCTTAGTCTGGATAAAATTCTCTACCACTTCAAAGAAGTCATGCTGTGAAAGCCATCTTTGTGCACAGTTGATCTTTAAAGCTATTAGGCCTCTTTTATGACTCCTGGCATGATACATTTGAGTCAAGAATTTTGCTTTCTTTGTGGTAGACTCCTTACAGAACAAGTTGCTGGAATTTAGACAAGCTTTTTATTATATAAAACATATTGACACATGCCTTTGTTTGCAATTCTGGTTCTTGCAATTTTATATTTCATGAATGGATAATGTTTTAATTGTTTAATAGAATTTGTGTATGCTACCAATAACCATGAAGTGAGCAGGCAATATAAACATTTTCTAAATATATGAATAAGTTCGAATTAGCAAATCTACAAAAGAAGGGAAAGGAGAAAGAACCTATTGCTTTTCATTCTCTGTTTATTCTGACTTAATTGGTTAAAACTAGTTTGCTCAGTCTGTCATTTAGAGAATATCTTAAGCCTTATAATTTATTCTTTTTAAGGTACCTCCTACAGCCAAAAGATAATGGAAATAAATCTGGTAAAAGTGAAGATCATGGATCCCTTAGACTGAATATAAATTATGCTGAAGATTATGTACTTCCATCTGGATACTATGGATCTCTTAGAGACTTGCTTCTGAAATCATCAGAAGTGGAGGTATTTTCCATTTTTCAACTTTCATCAGTTTAAGCAGCTAATGCACTACCACTAGCCCATTCCTGTGCTGGATTTGTTGGGAAGTGGTACAAGTTCTCCTTTCAAAAGGTGATATTTTAGATTAGATTTCTGTTCAGTATTCAAAAAACAATATGTATAAAACAGTACTGTACAGCCCCTAAAATGGTTAACTTTTAAAAACAGCTACTTATACTCCATGAAAAGGTAGAATTTTAGATGCTATTTGGTATGGTTGTCTAGAGTTTACTATTCAGAAAACAAACGCTTGAACTATATAAAAGTTCTCTACAAAAAGTGTGCTTAAAGAATTTTCCTCAACAAATTTTAAAAGCTGTTTTTTTTTTTCATCTATTTAATATTGAGAAGTATGCATATTGTGCAGATTTGATTCAGTACATCCTTTTTTAGACAAGAACAAATATTCTGTCATGTAGCCCACAATCAGACTTAACTTCTATTGCAGCAAAAATCTCGTAGAATACATATGATACTGATAACAGAACCATCTCAATTCTTGGTCCAGGTTTTACATTGTATTTATACATCAAATTTTCTTGAATTTGGCACAGAATTATATATCAGTCAAAAGAAGGATCTTTATTTAACTTGCATTTTTAATTTGCTACATATTTATATTATTCATACTTTCCCTTATCCCTTGTGATGTACATAGTACAAAATTCAATAATGTAATTCAATATAGAATTGAATATGCAATAAACATGTGAAATCTGTTTCAGATCTCTTCCCCCTCTAAGAAATTTGTGTTTTGTGGAGGCCACACTCAGGACAACTATTATGAGAGTGCACTCTGTATAACAGGGCCAGCAAATGCTTTGATTTATTTCCCTGTTACAGTCAAAGATACTGTCATAAAGTCAAAAATACTGCTATAATTTAGTGAAGTAAATTTGGACCCTATTTGGGTTGGCTTAAAGATGGGAAAAGATCCTTTAAAACGAAGGTGTTATCCCTTTCTTTCAAATTTCCCTAAATCCTTTTTTATTTCTTCTGAAGTAAGAATTCAAATGGTAAGGTGGATTTTTGAGACATTTCAATTTGTACTCTTAACCTTCTTTCCAGGCCTGATTTGCTGATTAATTTTGAGAACAGTTTATTTGGTTGCTGGAAGTGCGCTGTCAGTTTTGGATAGCCTGCACACACAAAGAACTGATTTTGCTTTTATTGAAAGTTTCTTTTGCAGTTGGATGCTCCATCTGATATTATACATTTAAATATGAACATAAAACAGTAATTTTTAGGTATTTTTTTCTCTTCCATCAAATGAAAAGCAAAAAGAATATAGAAGGTTTTCTTCTAATCAGCTGGCAAAAAAAGTAACTCTAATTCTTGAAACAGGAAGAAAATTATTTTACATAGGCTTTTTAACTTAGGCTAAAATTTACCTGAAAAATTATTATTACTCTTATTAATATTTCCCTGCATATTTCAGTGTGAGGAATTATGTACATTCATCCCATTTCCCTCTCTTTACAGCCAATTTCTGCATCAGCTGCTTACATTTTGGCCGAAGTGTGTCGCGATAAATATGATGGTATTTTGCCACTTGTAAGGTTGTTGCTGCACCATCATAGATTAGTGCAGTTCATTACTGCAGTGGCAGAATTAGAACTGAAAGAAACCCAGTAAGTGAATGACTTTTGTCCTTTCTCCAATAGCTATGTCTATGACAGAAATAAATGCTACAATTTCTATAAAATTATTTTTGTCAGTAAATTTTACAAATTTTCTGCTTCTTACAACTAAATGATTCAAAATCTTTTGAAATGAATACATAATAGCTGCTTGATTTTGTTAGAAAACAGATAATTTTACAGCAGTCTTGACATACACTATATTTAAATTCTGGAGAAATCTTGTGATTATGTAATCTTGGTGAAAAATATATTGGGTCTTCCACAGTTTACCTTTCTTATCTTTCTTATATTTATTAAAGAGGGAATTATTGCAATTATACTGTGCCCCCTCACCAATGAAACGTTGCATTAAAATTAGTATGATTCAGCCCAAGGTTTCTTCCTCCTTCCTGGTCGAAGGCCAGCTGAACGTGAATTGGTTTTATTAATGGTTTTAAAATGTGCATATTCTCTTATTTTTCTATAATTTATTAATGATTTAATTTAAAAAAACAGAAATGGCATAACAATATCAGGATTATATAGAACCAAAGAAAGACGAATTTATTCTGTTATATAAATGATGCTATATATTTCTGAGAAGAATTTGAAATCCTTACGTGCATTTTTGAAGACAGTGCCTATTCTGATTGAGTGTTTGGGAAGAGGTGTCTAAGAATTAAATTACGCCTTTTGTATCTTAATAAATGTTTGTATAATATTGATACCTACTATTAGGGCAACCTAGAAGACATTGGTATCTATTGATAATATGTATCCAGATATATATTCATAATATTAAAGATATTTTAACATTTTGCATTATTGTAGACTATATGAGCTAGAAACTCTGCAGCAAAGAACTCTGGTCATCTTGTATCTCCATGTGTGTTTGTGGATATGTGTGTATGCATATAGTCTTGAATTTCTAATTTGAATTGTATTACAGAGAAGTAAATACAATCTTCAGAGGAAACTCTTTAACTACTCGATGTGTAGATGAGATGATGAAAATAGTGGGAAAGCACTACTTGAAAGTTACTTTAAAACCAGTTCTAGATGAGGTATGATAAATGTGTTAAAATGTTATATATTGGGAATAATGGAAAATCCCTACTGCCTAAAATTTGCTACTACTACAGATATCAGTATTCACCTTTGTGCCAGGTCTAAATGTCTGTATTGCTTTCTTGAGACTGGATGAACTATTCCATTTCCTGTCATGCCAGTCTGCAAGACAAATCTAATGTGCTACATAAGAATCCAATCACTTTGCAAAATATTAGGTTGCAAATTGCTTAATCCATTTGTTTAATATGTTCACCTTATATTAATATATTGTGTGAACACCTTACCAAAGGCCGAGCAGCTCATATTAGACTTGAGTGTGCAATATTTTTACATCCACCACATCTTCCCTTTTCAGTAGCCTACATCTGCTTGGCTAGACGTAGATTTTAAATTGAATTTTCAGTATGCAAACAGAAAAAATGTTTATCCTTGCTACTGTTGTTTTAATGGTCAGAATTAGATTTCAAAACTTTTTTAAAAATTACAAACACATCCTAGGATATAGCATAATCTCTTGGTAGTCACATCCACCTGACCCATTAGAGCGAGGAGGCAGGGAATGTTGCGGGTCCCACCCCTGAGGGAAATACACCTGGTGGGACCCAGAAGAAGGACCTTCTCCGTGGTAGCTCCGTCTCTGTGGAACATCATTCCCCCAGAGTTTAGAATGGCCCCCTCACTAAGACACTTCCAAAAGGCACTGAAGACCTGGTTTTGCCAGCAGGCCTGGGGAACCCAGAGAGGGATGGAGCCCGTCAGGTGGCTAGTATGATCTGCTGTCGTCGCGGAGGGAGGGGGGGGTTGGTTTTTGATTTTTTTGTTTTTTTTTTCCCCCCAAATTTTGTTCTATTGTACTTTACTAATTTATTTGATTCTTTTTGTTAGTTCTTATTGTTTTTATTTTTATTTTTTGTTTTAAATACGGTTTTACATTGTGTAAGCCGCCTCGAGTCGCCATGGGCGAATAGGCAGCAATATAAATTAAATAAATAAATAAATAATGCAAAAATATTACATTTTTGGAAATGACTGTAACCATTAGTTTGTGCATATCACAGTGGAAATAGAAAAGATGCAATGTTTATTATGGGCTTGGAGTACTGTCAGGGAGGGGGTATAATTGATTTTATGTGAAGATTGAAGTAAAAAGGCAGCTTGGCAAGCCATATGTTCCTGGCTCATATTTCTCTGACTCCTGGTTGTCACAAAAAGGGTTACCTGTTTCATTGTAGCAGCTACAATTGTATGGGCTAAATAACACAACATCATGTATTGTGTGTGTAGCTTCATCTTCCCAGAACATCTCAGGCTCATTCAGCAAAGATTGCTGGCATTCTTGTGACTGCATTCTCACTTTTCCTGCTGGATATCATCTAGCATTACTAGCTGCAAGCCCCAGAGCAAGTCAGATATCACTTTAACAAGAAAGCATATTGTTTGCTGATTACCCATATGTGTATGTTAAATATGATTAAAAAGAGCAGTTTGCTCCTGTAACTGTAGTCCTTCAGATGGTCAACTTTGCATTTACTTCATAGGTAAAATTTTCCACACAAATTGTTCTACAACATTTTCAAGTGACTGAAGTAAAGGTGTGGTTTTCTGGGTGTTGTAAAAAATCACATGTACCTTGAAGAATCATTGTTATAGGTCAGCAACCTATTTTTAACATCTGATCCAAGAGAGAACATAGTTACTGTATTATTGTCATTTTATAATGGATAAAACTTTCATTATTTCAACTTAAGAACAAATCTCACTGAACTATCTTCTGAGTAGACAGGTATATAATTGTGCTGCAAATTTTAATCTTGTTTCAGATATGTGAGAATCCTAAGCCTTGTGAAATTGATCCCTTGAAACTGAAAGAAGGAGATAATGTGGAAATGCACAAGGTATGCTAAAATGTTGTGTGATGTTTTTTTTTAATTTATATTTATGGAACATCTAACAACCAAGCATTTTCTGGAATGTAAAAGTCCACAATAATTTTAGTAACAAGATTTGATTGGCCCTGTGGCACCCTCTCTAGGAGGAGCTAGGTATGCGCTAGTCATAGTGGATGATTACACTAGATATGGGTTTTGCTATCTGCTAAAAAGCAAGGCAGAGGTATTGCAACAGTTCAAACAACCTCCATAGGCAATCCAGTAAGATCCCTTGGTTGGTAGTATCAAAGTTATACAAAGTCCAGCATGGCATGGGTCTGGGGTACTTGCGGGAACGTCTCCTTCCAGCATCGCGTTCCAATCGCCCTGTGCGCTCCCACCGGCAGGCCCTCCT
>AZIM01001236.1:196902-218532 GCA_000516915.1 Ophiophagus hannah
CCGCATTTTGCACCAGTTGAAGCCTCCAGGTGGTACACATCTGGTGCGAACTGGCTGAATATCACCACTATTTGCATCCTTTTAGAGGGTTGTTGAAGTACTTGGAGGTTTATCTGTGTCCTCAGGAGCACTAGGTGACCCTAAGGACACAGATAAACCTCTTAAGTGCTTCAGTGACCCTCTAAAAGGATGCAAATGACCAGCTGTCTGCATTTCCCACTATCCCCACTATCCTGTTAGAGCTGAAAAAATAAGAAAGTCCAGTTGCCTCCTGAAAAAGCACCTTTGGGACAATCATGAGCTGGATGACTGAGAATCTCTACAGATTTCTTTTTTATTGTACTAGAACAATTAGAGAGAGTTTACTTGCTCTCCTGCTTTCTTTTTTCCTCCGCCTTGGGATATCCTCAGGTGTCTGATGTTAATCATGGATAAAATTGGGCAGTCTTATCAGCCTAGAAGCAAAAATGTGGATCATAAATTCCCTCCTTTTCTGAGCAAAATGGAAGTTAATGCATTAACCAGTAACTGTTACACCAAAGCAGCCATTTGGATAAGCATCCGGTCTTCTGTTTTCAAAGTTTTTAAATAATACATAAACAAATCAGCTCTTTTTTTCTCCTCTAAATAAATTGCTGATTGTTTGAATGGAGCTGTTTTCTTTTTCAGATGTTTCAAGTGATACATGTTGAGAAACCACTCTATGTGCAGGCAAATAATTGTGTGGAGGCCAGTGAGTGGATAGAAGCTCTCTGTAGAGTGAGCAGATGCAACCAAAAGCGATTGAACATCTATCACCCATCTGCTTTTTTGAATGGAAATTGGCTATGCTGTAAAGCCACATCAGAAAACACAGTGGGCTGTATGCCATGTACTGCGTAAGTAACATCTACAAGAAAAATAACACATGCATGTTTTGGAATAGAAATAATTTTGCTTACAATATATTGCTGTAACTTACATTGCCTTCCTAATGATCAAAGGGACATTCATAGAATTACACATGTGCTTGAGATTAACAAATGAACATTATTAGATTTGAAAACATATTAATATTTATGACAACTTGTCATCAATTCCAATTATGAAACAACATAGATTATTATTTCTATAATAAATGAATGTATTTAAGTTGCTATTTGGAAATGACTTTTTTTCTTTGCAACCTCAGTATATATCATTACAGTGCCCTTTTTTTCCCTTCCTTCCTTCCTCCCTCCTGCCCTTCACCACTTCTTCCTAAGACATAGGGTATCACAATAAAATCCACCACAAACATACTATAATTGCTATAAAAAGCAATAAAAGTTTACCATAACTATAAAGTAAAAAAAATTATATGGCATCCATAATAACATATATTGATAGAAGCAAGGAGGGATATATACTGAACAAATTTAGCATAAATTAGATTTAACAATATTTCTCAGTTCAAGCTTTTGATATTTTGAGATTGATATTTCTTATGTGTTTTATATCCTGTTGCTAACTCAGAACAATAATCTGATGGTTGCATGTGTATGTGCCTAGCTTTCAATCTTTTTTTTTTTAATTTTTAAAAAAACCTTCATTAAACATTAAAAAAGAATATATACAAAAAACAATACAACTCGTTAAAATGGAAAATAGTATCAAAAACATTATAAACATTACAAAATATTTAGATGGTGCTTACATCCTTATTATTCCAATACATATTTCATATTTCTAATTATTCTCATACATTTATCCTTTTTAGACTATTCCTTCCTTATTGTTCGCTTATTTCTTTCATTTATCCATTTGTACCAGTTTTTCCACACTGTATAGTACTCTGAGTCTTCCTTTTCCTTTAATTTTAGAGTAAGTTTATCCATTTCAGCGCATAGATTTTTTGGATTATTAAAAACTCTGCTGGCAAGAAGTCCCCTTTCCAACATTGTACAAGCACCAGTCTTGATGCAGTGACTGTGTGCAAGATTAAATATTTTATCTCCTTTGTGTAGTTTCCTTTTATTATCCCCAATAAAAAGATTGCTGGTTTGAGTTCTATTTGGAGGGTTGTAATTTCTTTTATCCATGTTCATATTTTTATCCAATATTTCTTAATTTTCGGGCAAAGCCACCAGATGTGGAAGAAGGTGCCCTATGTCTGCTTGCATTTCCAATAGACTGAGCTTAAATTGTGGTATATTTTAGCTAATCTCGAGGGGGCCAGATACCACCGATAACACATTTTGTACTGATTTGTACTGCCGATTTTGTTATCTTATAATTCTTTTTCCAAGTTCGTTCCCAGTCCTCCAAATCAATATTATGTCCCACATTCCTTGCCCATGCTATCATCGTGCCTTTCACTAATTCCTTTGCCAGATCAAACTCCAATAAATAATTATAAATCTTCAAAATTAATTTCTCTTCTGTGCCCCCAGTGAGTTTATCTAATCGATTCAGTTCTAATTCAATTCCATACCCCTCCTGATCTTTTTTATATGTTGTTTTTATCTGGAAATATGGCCACCAATCTATATTCAAGCCTCATAATACTCCAGTACATTGATTACTGTTCTTATGTTGTTTTTTATTTGTCTTGTCGGTAAAAAGCCATTTTGATCAGAGTGCATTTTACTATTCAATATTTTTTTCATTCTTTCTGCCATGATATTCATGTGTGGGATCTGTGCCTTCCTTCAGTATTAGGGCAATATAAGCTTCTCTCCATGATTCTGGTAACCTTGCTTCCATTAATACCTCATTGCAAACTTCCAAAATTATTGGATCAATTATTTCTCCTAAGCTTTTATAGATTTCCCCTGGCAATCCATCCATTCCTGGCGTTTTATTGTTTTTTTGTTTCTGGATTGCCTCCCTTAATCCTTTTATTGTGATATCTCTATTTAACCTTACCCTATCCTCTTCCATTAGTACTGACATGGTCTCCCCGTTTAAGTAGTGATTAATTTTTTCCTCTGTAGTATCCTCTTGTTTATAGAGTTCTTTAAAGAACTCTTATACAATCTCTGTTTTCTTTTCCATATTATATTGTAAATTCCCCTCTTTATCCTGTAGTTGCTGAATCCCTCTTTTTTCTCTTTCTTTTCTTAATCTATAAGCAAGCCACCTCCCCGGCTTGTTGGCATGCTCAAAGTAATTTTGTTTAACAAATTTCAGTGGTCTTAGATTTTCCCCATGTTCCAATATATTTAATTTATGTTTGGCCAATACCTGTTTACTTATAATTTGCTCATTCCCTGGTTTATGTTGTAGTTGGGTTTCCAAATCTTTAATCTCATCCTGTAATGCATTGTATTCTTTTTCTCTTTCTTTTTTCCTTTTTGCATTGTAAGCTGTCGTTACCCCTCTTATATATGCTTTCATTGTATCCCACAAATTCTGTAAAGATGTGTGATATTTTCTATTGTCTTTAAAAATAGTTCTAATTCTTTTATTACTAATCCAGTATATTCCTTTTCTTTCAGAATTTGTGGGTCCAGCGTCCATCTCCCTCTTTGCTTTTGTTGTACCTTCCATATTAATGTGGGGGGACTATGGTGCATTTGGTGCAATTTCTATAGTTTCTATATCTTTCACTAATGCTTTACTTATCCAGGCCATGTCAATTCTTGACCAGGATTTATGGGGGCTAGAATAAAAGGTAAACTTTCTCTCTTCTGGATTATGAATTCTCCAAATATCTATCAAATTTAGTTCTTCTGCCATATCAAAGAAGAATTTGGGGAGAGTATTCTTTTTATTTTTATTTTTTTGGTCACTGGTATAATCCTTCTGTATATCTACAATTGCTTTGAAGTCACCTATCATACATATATCCATACATATATGCCTGTCTCTATTATTTTCTCACGTACTTTCCCATAAAAAACCCCTTGTCAACTAACTATTACGTGCATATATAGCTACTATCAGTATACTTTTCTGTTCCAATATTACTTCTATCATCAATAATCTCCCTTTTGAATCTGCATATTTTAGTTTTGCTTTTATTCCTTCTCTAATATACACTGCCACCCTTCTTTTTTTACTGCCAAAGATAGGTAAAGTTCTCCTAATTTTTTGCATTGTAGATATTTTTTCTCCTGTTTTTTAAGGTGTACTTCTTGAAGGCACACAATGTCCATTTTTTGCTTTACCAATTTTCTAAAGATTTGGTTCCGTTTAGCTGAAGAATTAAATCCGTTTATATTTAAGGATAATAATTTCATCTTGCTTTCCATTCCCTTACTTTTATGCTACTCTCGGTTGCTTTTTGTATTTCTTTGGGATCTTGTTCTCACTCCTTCTTACTGTTCTCCTTCTTCCTTCTTATTTTCTTCTTCTTGAACTTTATCTTTCTTCTCCTGTGGCTGATCTTGACTTATTTGTTCCAATTCCTCCCTGCTACTATTTGTTTCTTCTAAGCCGATAAGTTGGTTGTGGACATCTTGCGCCTTGTCTAATGTATCGGCTTTAATCTTTTTACCTTGCTACAATACCAACATTTCTTCTGGTGTTATCCAATGGAATAGTATATGACTCTTATTGAGTAGGGCAGCTTAAAAACGATAATCTTTTCTTTGCTCCGGGACTCTCTTTGGGATTTGTTTTAAGGTAGTTATTTCCTTGTACCATTGGCTCCTCCCTAGCTATTTTGTATATAATGTCTCTCACTTTTTTCCGGGCAAAGCGCACGTGGACTTCTTTCAGCAATTTATAGTGTCTGGCATAATTCATATAGACACTATAAACATTGTCCAGTTCATTAATTATTTCTCGTTTGTCTTGCTGGAGAGCCTCAGCTATTATTTCCGCCATTACTATTGCCAGGTCTTCCTCCTTAGACTCCACCACATTTTGAAACCTCAGATAGAACGAGGCCCGCTCCATTTCGAGTTGGATCAATGAGTCTCTACTTCCTTATTACATTCTCTCATTCTCTGGTCCACCAGATCTAATTTTTCCTCTGTTCTGTTCTTTTCTCAATTGTTTTTATTTGTTGTTCATTCTTCTTTATTGCATCTTGTATCGAGCCTACCTTTTCATCCAGTTTCTGAATATCGCTCTTGACTTCTCTCTTTACTTCCTCCATTTCCATCTTCATCTCTCCATGGTTTTTAGTCATATTCTCTTGCAATTTCACCATGGTTTCCTGGATTGCTAATAGTGTAGACTGCATTGTTTGCATGTTCGGTGTGGGATTTGATTTTTCTGATGCAAACATTCCTTCTACTGATCTCTGATTTGCTGGAGATGCAATCACTGCAGTTGTTGGTGGTGTGGCCTTCTTCCCGGTCTTCTAGGTGGTAGTAGTAATGCTAGGCATTTCCTTTAGAATTCTATATTGCTCTCCTAATATCTTATACACTTTTTCCCAAATCACTATCCAATATTCTCTTTACTTTCTTTTCTTTAGCTCTACTCTTTTATGCTATATTCTGATATACTATGATGTATACTATGTTATATTTTCAGTACTAACCTTAGATACTAACTAAACAATACAATCTTCTGATTTAATATTCTCTGTTTAGGTCAATACCAAAAGCAGTAACAACTATCTTATTAGAGGTACAATCTTTTCAATCTCTTCAATACAATCTCTTCATTAATTAATTGGCAATTTAATTGGTTAATTAATTAGTAATATTCTTTTGTAAATTGATCAATAGGGTTAGATATCAATAAGTAACAGTCAATAAGAATATAAATATAAATAAGTAACTATCAATAACTTTTAGTCAATATATATCTATCATAGAGAGAAAAATATATTCTATATTATTAGATGACAATATATGACAATAACAATATAAGTATATAACTCAAGTTTCAATCAATGTATATCTATATAAAATAAATGTAACTATCTTTAACAATAAATAATCAACAAGCCTATGATTATGTAATTATTACTAAGTTTCAGTCAATGTATATCTATATAAGAGATAGATGGAAATATAGGTAAAAATCTAAGTATAAATATAGGTGTCAATATGAAAATTAACTCAAGAAAAAGTTATATTACATAGAAGATTTCTGTTAGTTTATATAGATTATAAAGTTAGGAGGTAGGCAGTTCTTCAAATCTTACTCTAGGACTAAATAAACTGACAGTCAGCTGTTTGTGTCTTCAAAATGGCTGTCTTATTAAACTTACACTGTCACTCTCCTGCAACTTCCTTTCTCGCCAGTTCTCTCTTCTTCTGCTGTTGGAGCAGCAAATGCTAAGGGAAGAAATTTCAGCACCTTTGTTCCAGTCACACCATTCTCTCTCCGTCCAGCAGAGCACTTTCAGTTTCTTCTATTTCACTCGTCTCGTCTCGTCTCGTCCTTTCTGTGTCTCTGCCTCTCGTCTCATATTTTGCCCTCCTGATCTGCTCTTCCCTTTGTTTTGCCGCCCGTTACCACTCAGAGCTGTCACAGTCATTTCAATGCTTCTGTTCGCACCTCATCACCATCGATATAAAATCCAGACTTGAAAATTTCTTCTACTCCTGCTGCTTTTACTGCACCGTTCACACACTCCGCTTCCTTCTTTTGTATTGCGGGATGTCAAGCCTCCGGTTCAGCCATGAAAGCTGGCCTCTTCAGTGTTAGGATTGAAGGTCTCTTCCTAGCGCGGTGGGGGATTGCACCTCCCCGCATCGCCTCCAAAGCTTCCCTTCTTTTTTGCTGGTCCCCCCAGAACCAGACCTCGCCTCAAAAAGCCACCAATCACCCAAATTTTGGCAACTGGGAACAGAGCGCTGTTTCCCCGTGCTGCTCCGACTTCACATCACCACTGGAAGCTTTCAATCTTATTCCTACTAAAAAGAGAGTTGGTTGATTGATGCTTGCTTAGTGAGCATTTCTCTGCCTGAAGCAGTTACAGAATAGAGAGTTAAAAATTTAATACTTATTTTTAACCCTAATCTTATATTGTCTGTTTCAATTAATTCTGGTAGGCTACATATTAAGATTTCCTACCTATCATGATACAGCTGTAAGTATAAATGATCTAGAACAGTGGTGGCTAACCTTTTTGGGCTCCCGTGTCGAAAACTGCATGTGCGCCCACTCGCATGCCAGCACCCAGAAGGCAATGTGTGCGCACCCCTACGCATGCGCACATGATACCCTGCACCATGCATCTCTGCATGCGCGTGCGTCTTCCGCACCCCCCGCGCATGCGCCAGATACCTGACAATCAGCTGGCAGGCAGGCGGTGCACGCGCATGCGCAGTGGGGCTCCTTCAGGCAACCTCTCGCGTGCCAGCAGAAGTGGCTTTGCATGCCACTTCCGACACACGTTCCATAGGTTCGCCATCACAGATCTAGAAGCACATCTGCATTACTTGTTTTCTCTTTTATTTGTATATGCATAATATATAACTAGTGAATCTCCTTTAAAAATAACATTTTGTAAAATTTTGTATTTCTAACTGAAGAGGTGTACCTGCTGACATTCAGATAGAAATAGATGGAGATCGAGAAACAGAGAGAATCTACTCACTCTTTGCAATCAGTATGCCAAAACTCCAAAAAATGCAAGGTATGAAAGACTCATTTGTCAAAGTAACACAATCAGTTTTGTAATATTAATAGCTATTAGCTATTGTCCAAATTGGTAACCCCATATCCATTCTAGACAATTTTCAAAAGTTGGCTCAAATCAAAACTCATGTTGGACAAAAATGATAGATTGCCAGGCTTTACCCAGCTATTCTTCCTCAGACCCCAGCACTACAGTACCCCATACCCATTTGGGAGTCCCTGATCCTTGGAGCCTTTTTTAAAAGGATGCCAAGCTTCATTATGTACAGAGGAGAATGCAAAAGTTGGCTTCTAGTAGACTCTTTCTTGCCTTTGTTTGCATTCCATATATTGTAAACACAGTTTGCTTCTTTCAAGTATTAAATAGAGAAAAACTCTGTGATTAAATTCCATTATTTGCTTTCAGTTATAGTACGTTAAGGAAGTATTCAGATCCCCTTCACTTTTGTCAAATTTGTTACGCTGCAACTTATTCTACAGTCATTGAAATTCATTTTTTTCCTCATTAAACTATAGACAGTACCCCATAATGACAAAGTAAAAACAGAATTTTAGAATGTCTGTAAATTTATTAAAAAGAAAAAACTGGAATATCATTGGCATAAGTATTCAGACCCTTCACTCAGTACTTTCTTGAAGCACCTTTGGCAGCAATTATAGCTTTGAGTCTTTTTGAGTATAACGCAAGAAGCTTTGTACACCTCAATTGGAGGATTTTCTGCCATTCCTCCTTGCAAATCCTCTCAAGCTCAGTCAGGTTGGATGATGACCATCAGTGAACAGCCATTTTCAGATCCCCCCAGAGATGTTCAACAGGGTTCATGTCAGGGCTCTGGCTGGGCCACTCTAGGACATTCACAGAGTTTCCCCTAAGTCACTCCTATGTTTTCTTGGCTGTGTGCTTAGGATTGTTGTCATGTTGGAAAGTGAACCTTCAGCCCAGTCTGAGGTCCTGAGCACTGTGGAACAGGTTTTCATTGAGAATGTCCCTGTACTTTGCTTCAGACAGCTTTCCCTAACCCCTCACCAGTCTCCCAGTTCCTGCTGCTAAAAAACACTCACACAGCACAATGCTGCCACCACCATGCTTCAGGGTTGGGATGATATTAGGCAGTGCCTGATTTCCTCCAGGCATAACATTTAGAATTTAAGGCCAAACAGTTCAATCTTGGTTTCATCAGACCAAAGAATCTTGTCTGGAGAGTCCTTCAGGTAATTTTTTTTTTTTTTTGCAAACTCCAAGCAGGCTTTCGTGTGTTTTGCACTGAGGAAAGGCTTCCATCTAGCCACCCTGCCATAAAGCCAAGATCAGTGGAGGGTGCAGTGCTTGGAAGAGTCTTGGTTGTAACAAACTTCTTCACTTTGAGAATTAGGGAGGCCGCTGTGCTCTTAGGAACCTTCAGTGCAGCAGAACTTTTACTGTAGCCTTCCCCAGATCTATGCCTTGCAATAATCCTGTCTGAGCTCTAAAGGCAGTTCCTTTGACCTGGCTTTTGCTCTGCTACACTATGCATTGTCAGCTGTGATGCCTTCCTTAGAGAGTTGTGTGCCCAATCAATTTAATTTGCTAAAGGTTGGCTCCAATCGAGGTGTAGAAATGTATCTGCAACAATCAGGAGAAATATGAGGCACCAGAACTAAATTTCAGTAGCCTAGCTGGATAAAACTTGATTCCCAAATAATGAACATCAAGTATAATCACTCCCTGATTGTTGCAAAGGGTCTGAATACTTATGCCAATGTGATATTTCAGTTTTTNNTTTTTAATAAATTTACAGACATTTCTAAACTTCTATTTTCACTTTGTCATTATGGGATACGGAGTGTAGATTAATGAGAAAAAAATAAATTTCAACAACTGGAATTAGACTGTGGCATAAAAAAATTGACAAAAGTGAAGGGGGTCTAAATATTTACTGAATGCACTGTATTCAAGATATGGTTCTCAAAGTGTACATCTCAATTACTGTATATGTGTTAGTAAATAAATTCTACATTTAATAAGCTAATATGTGGAAGGGAGAAATCTCTGTTGAAGCTGAATCTCCCATTACATCCAGATAAATTTTAATTTGAGCCTATCCATCCAACTGTAGCAATAGTGGAAGTGATGTTTGTGACTTTAAAGGCTCCAGTAGAACTAAATCAAAAGCATTCCCCAAGTAGCAAATACGGAATTGCAGAACTAGGGAGTGATTATATTTTATGTTCGTTATTTGGGAATCAAGTTTTATCCAGTTGGGCTACTGCTTCTTTTATTGTATACTTTAGGTTAGTTTTTATGCATTATATATAAGGTCCATTAAATCAAGAAATTGTGTGACTCAGCACCATCTCCTGGATATTCAGGTTTGATAGAATTTACAGATATATGAAAGAAGAATATAATATTGATCCTTTTGATCCTTTTATATTTTTTCATGGAAGAGTTTGTACTTATCAGTCCAGATAACAATTTAAATTGTTTTTATTTACACTGATGAATTAGTGAATTAATATGAAACGATATTCTGTTATGCCCCCAAAATACCTTTCTTCATTATTTTAATTAATCACATTTATGGCAAAACCTATGTCTGAAGATATAGAAAGTTTGTTTCTTGAACATTTAAAGCTTCATAATACTCTAATATATTATTTCTAGAGGCTTGTGGAAGTATAGCAGTCTACCAAGGTCCACAGAAAGAGCCAGATGATTATTCTAATTTCAAAATTGAGGACTCAGTAGCAACTTTTCAAACTCTTCAGCAAATAATATCAATTGTAGAACAATTGGACATACATCATGATAAGTATCGGGAAAAAAGATCATCTAGTGCTAAATACGGCAGTGAGTAAGTATTGTAGGTAATTCTACCATTACAACAGGCTTGTCCTTTAACAAACTGCTACTATATGTTAATGTAATTCTGTGACCACATAGTCATCTAATATATTTATTGTTCAACATAACTACCAATATAAATCATGACAATAGGTTTTGGTTGTGAAAGATAGTTCAACTAAATGTTAATATATTATTTACTATATCTTTAACAAGGATGAATTGCAATCAGTTCAAATTTGGGGGCAGGTGATTAGAAATCAAGCAAGTGGATTTTGTCCTGTCCTTTACAACATATTAGAAGATGTAATTCGGGAAGAAAGTAAATTCTGAAGCAGAGTGACAAATTTGCCAAAATAAAATGAGCATATATTACAACTAAATGCAATACCTATCAATACCCAACTAATTTTAATTGAATTTGACTAGTTTTGGGGATACAATGTGTTTAGAATTTGGAATTATCTCTGAGGGCAGTTCAGATAGGCAGTTAAGATCACATCCTTCATTCTGCAAATCTTAATACAGTAAAACCTTGATTTAACGGACTAATTGGGAAAGGAAGTGTTCAATATTTCCAACTATTAAATATGAAAATACATTATTTGCACTTGTTTTCTCCTTTCCATAGGAAGGTCATTATGCAAATTATATAAACTGCATCTGGTTTTGTAAAAATAAGGTGGTACTGAATTAAATTTAGATCCCTCATCCAGATTTATGTACTGTAGAATGCAGAAGTTTTCTTTATTTGTGGGAGATATCCAGGTGGATTTAAGTCTACTCAGTGGGATCAGTAAAATTGAAATTTTATTGTTGTCAGAAAACACAGCATTAATTGTAAGTGAAAAATAATTTTTAACTTGTTGTTTCTAACAAATAGTTACATACGGTTCTTTTTTTTCTTTTGTAGAGAAAATCCAATTGTTGGAAAAATTTCTTAACCAAAGGCACTTCAATAGAGATGGATTTTGAAAGAAAGGAATTGGAATAATTTTCACTCGTTAATAACAAACTGCTTTTGTGATCATTCAGTGAATTTAAGAATATACATTTCTTGCAATTAGCTGTATTCACAAGCTTATTTAATATTTAACAGTGGAAAGAACAAATGTGGAATTGGATTTCTGCAGGGATAAGGGAAAACATATCAATATTGTTTAAAGAACTTAACATACAAAAATGTAAGTAAACAAGATATCTAAAGCTGGGAAGATCTTCTAAAAAAATAAGCTTTCTAAGGAAGAAAACAACTACCACCTTCAGTTGGGATTTTATCTGCCAGGATAATCATCAGCTTCTGTGACTATCATTATTATCTGGACAAAGAAATTCTGACAGGCGGCAAAAGAATTTGAAGCTTTACATTCAGCGCACAGTCACTTTTAAAACTTCCTTTCTTAATCTACAGTATAAATGTTTTTTTTTTAAAAAAGGAACAAAATGATGGTACTTTTTCAAAATGTGCATTGACAATTAGCAAAGTTAAGTTATTTAAGCTGTGTCACTGAAACAGGACAAGTCAGGGAATCTATATGTCTTGTTTACAATTGGAGTGAATAGTGAAAGATGTGATGTGGAACCATTGTGTTTTTCTTTTTGAAATAACACAGTATTAGTATTTTTAGTGATTGGGGTTAGTGGGGAGGAGAACCTATGCTGTTCAGATAATACTGTAGCTGAATACCATGTGGCATATCATTAGTAATACTTTTTTAAAAAAATGCCTAAAGGTAAAGGGTACACAGTGAACATTGCCATACCCAATTGTAACTAGCTCTTTTTGAAAGTCACTCCAAGCACTTTACATATCTGGTTACCCCAGATTATAATTCTAGATACTTTATAGTATCTAATCATTATGATCAGTTGAATGATCACTATTGTGGCTTAAAACCATACTTTTATGAAATTTTATATCTAGGATATTTTTTACTTGCCAAGTAAAGTTTTGAACTAAGCTTTACTTTTAGAAACTCTTAATCTTGCCTTGTTGTATTTGTACCTATAGACTGATAAAAAGACTGCTATATAATAAATATGAACAAACTAATACTTGGGAGAAAAAAAGGCTAAGTTTTTAAAATCAGTATTATATGAAGTTATCAGAAATCAAGCTTAACTCAAAAGAGACTTTACGTTTTCTTTATTGAATGTGGTACTACAGAAAACTCACCTTGGGAGAATTTATTAAGCACTATAAAAATCAGTGTATTTCCACTGAACTAACATTCATGATTATCTGTTTATTGGGTTTCCTTACCTTTTACTACTCTAGGTTTACTATTATTATTTGCCACCACTCGTTAGGACTGCTTTCGTTGTCTAATAGAAATATAAAATAAGGACATTTAAAAAATAAAACTGGCTTTAATACTACATGATTGTAATGGTATTATGCTAGCAAAATAAGAGAGCTTGCCATTAAAGTAAATAGTCTAATCCTAAGACTGAACTAACCTCTAAATTAAATGCATCTAAATAGAACTTCTTTTCTCCCAATAACTGGTATCCATGCCTTATCACTTTATTTTTTTTGATACTTTTGTTTGAGGCATAGGTACAAATACTTATTAAAACAAACAAGCTCACTGGATATATAAATCTTATCAGCGCAGATTGTGCATAAAATGTAAGGGAAACTGTAATAATTTAGTGACAGAATGAATGACACAGATTGCATAACACAATCATTACCACAAATTATAACTGGTAAATGCAAAGCAAAATGCAAGTGTGATGTGGAGGACTCATAATAGAAAATTGTGTCTATGTAATCACCTATGTTAAAGCCTGGACGTCTTTTATGCAAAATATCTAGAAAAATATGCTTCTATTCCTTTAATAAATTATATTTCCAAAGTTGATACACAAATTTCAAAAGCAAAGCAACTAAACAACAAAAAGTGCATTTAAAAAAACATGCACAGATATGGCCATCCCAGTTGATTACTGCTAAATATATTTCAGCAATAATAATTTTTCCCCTTGCAAAATAGGTCTACCATTTATAAACTTCTACACCTCTATTTGCCCAACTAATTTGACCTGCCAACTATTTACCATTAAAAAAGTTACCAGGTAAACCCAACAACAAAACTAAATTTCAAACCCTCTTTTAATATATTGTATTTAACACGCAGAAAGTACACAACAGCTTCTAATCTACCATAAACTACTGCAGTCATTATCTCTGATCTTCAATCTTTGACTGGTTCTTTTCCTTAAAATTATAAGCATTAAAATATGCTTTCATTCCTATGCCTATAATATTCATACATAAGATTTAATACAATAAATTGCAAATTATGTTTTAGTATAAGAAAAAAGTGAAAAATATCAATGTTATATATAATTTAAACACGGAGATAACCTGAGTTTAAAAAAGAAAGTGGATCCTTGACAAAATATTACATTTTCACAGATAACTCTGAATCTTATAAGTGGAAGGAAAAATCAGAGATTCACCCACAGAAATTCTCCATGTCCATCACCAGGCTTCCCTTTTCCTAGACTCAGATAGGAAACAGCCATGAGTCCGCTGAAAACATTCTAGAGTTGTAACTATCAGTCCAAAAACTATTTTATACCTGTTTACAGTGTTTGACAGTAAGAAAAACATTATTTCCTTCCTGAATTATACCAAATCAATAGAGTATAAGTAAATGTGAATTTCTCCGCCCTGAATTACTCATATAACACCAATTTAAGATTATTGAAATATTTATACAATAGAAATGAAAGCTTTATTTTGTTCTGAAAAACCTAGCATTTGAATAATAAACGGAAATAATTTACAATCTTTGGAACTGCATTTTGTGTCTCTGTTTAACGGGATTTTTTAATTAGATATTTCTGTGCAATTGTCATACAGGAATATTGTGTACAGAAGCTCAACCAGCCAGCTGCTAAATATTTTTTCCATCTCAAATAGCTAATATGCTGTTGGTTATTAGTGCATGGGAGAGGCTAGGTTGACTTCCCCACTAAGTATTTATATAAAAATGTTCATATATTTATGTAGTGTTTCCTTGGTCCTGTGGATATGTGTGGAAGATCACCATTTGACATCAATATATATGATTGAATAGTATTATCATCTTGAGACTTTTAGACAATTTATAGTTACAATTTTGAAACATTTGTTAATATGCTGAATTACAGCATTAATTTGTTTGATCATCACTGTGTCATTCATTCTGTTCTAATATTAGTTGAAGTAAGTTCTATTTGTGGTATTTTAGTAAACACATAATTGTAAGATACTACTCAATTATTACTATTATTGGTATTCATTCCACTTAACCCTTTTGCTTCCCAATTACAGCTATTCCCTTTTTTATAATAGGACTTGCAGGGAGTATACCAATACCATCTCAGAAAGCATGACATCTAGTATTGAGGATTTCATTCTGCAAATAGTATTAAAAATGGTACATTTATAATAGTTATCATTAAAGAAAATATAACTATGTTAGTTTGGGCATTGTTCCCTATGCCTCTGTTAATCAGCTTTATGAAGTAATTGTTGAGGGCAATCATTGGGAAGGATTTCTAGAGAAATCCTTGACATGAAGAGAAAGGACCATTCTCAAGACATCCTCTGACTGGACTCTGCTCTCTTCTATCACCTAACAAAGGTTCCACCAACCAACTGTAGGAAAGATACCTGGATCTTTTTTTACAATAATTTATTTGCTTTTTTATTTATGGTTTTTGATAATTGCTTGCAAACTGCCTTGTAAAATATTTATCTTGGAAGTCAGATTATAAATAATAGTCACCAGAAATAGTTTTATCCTACCAAAAAAGTGATTGATTTTTGGACTTTGTGCTTGTGGATGGGTTCATATATTAACTTTGTGCAAAATCAGCCTTATTGTTAATATTTTCCCCTTGCAAATTATCTGATGTTTTTTATCTTATCAAATTTGAGGATTTATTTTGTGTTTATTTTCCAGGCCTTTTTTTTTCTAGCTTTCAGATTAGAGTTGGCAAGAGGTGTTTTCTATTTTACATCTCAGCATTGCAATTAATCCTCCCTGGTTGTCCATAAATTCTAATCTCTTAGTAAGCTGCAAAATGCTGGAGAGATCCTTATACCTATGACCATGACTAAAATAACATTCTTTGCCCAAGTGAATTTAATCAAAATTCTCTCCTCTGAAATAAAATTTGAAAGCAAATTATTTAAAATTGAATTGGAACAGTGAAAGGGAAACATCAGAATTTTCAATATGGTTTTAATATAGTGCTAAATGAAATGCTTATTTTGTATTTGGATTCCAATGGGTTGCCCAAAATTCAGAGAGTCTAGCACATATCTCATACAGTTATTCATTTTTCCTTTTTTTTACCAGAATTCCTGATTGCAAATTCATTAGGTTATTGAGCAAATAATGTACACTATCATTATTTTTGTGTGATACCGTTTTTTGTATTAAAGGACTTCCATGGCTGTCTGCTTGTTCTCTCAGGGATGGGTGCACAGCAGTAGCATCTGAAGCATAGTGTCCGTAAAGTCTTCCTTCCAATTTTAACTCAAAGGTTTTACATTGCTCTTTTACAAATATCAATTTGATTTTATTGGCCCAGAAAATCTTACATTGCATTTAATAATTATTTTCTTTTGACAATTATGTTCATCTGACAAACTAGATTCATAATTATTACAGGAATAAAAGCACTTTCTAAACAGAAGGTACCATATTGTGCCAATAAAATTTTGAGGCAGTGAAAATCAACACAGCAGCACTAAATTAGTTTAAATGTCCATATACCATGTGAGTGTTGATGAAAACATAACCAAGTGCCAGAAATAATTCCAGACCTGCCCATGCAATTCTTTTGTCAATTGTATATTTCCTATGCAGTAGAAAGTCCTACGTTACATTTTGTACAAGTAGTTGAGAAATACTGAAAGGAGTTTCTATTTGAAGTAATCCTAAGTAGTGTCTATTCACTACTTAGCTTTGGTTGACAATGTAAATTTAACAATGTATTTTAATGAAGGTATATTGAATATTAATGATGTGTGTGTGGGTGGGTGTATATATAGTTTTATTTAAAGTTTATTTTCTTAAAGTATTAAAGTATATAATTGTTTGAAACTTGTTTATTGCACTTTATTTTAGTAGTTCATCTCTTAAGTATATAAAATGTAAATGAAATTTCTTCATCCAGAGATGTTTAAAATCAATACTTTTACCACTGAAATCAATGTCAAATTACATAAGTATATTCACTAAACTGTTAAATGATAAAGTGTTTTTCCAAATGGAATAAGAAAAATAAGGTAAATTGGGATTTTATTCATTGAAGCCATCAGATTTGCTTTAAAACAGATATAATTTTGTACAAGTAATAATTGACAAGTGCAAAGTATTTCCTTAACAAAATACATATCTTCAAGAATATAGTTTTTAAAACTTATATTCCGACTAATACAAAGAAAAAGAGAAATACTTGAGATTTGCATTGTTCATATATACTGTGACACAAACACGATCCATTTTATCACATTTACAAACTTTATCAATTTAATAAACACCGTATTTAAATGTGGGCTCAGAAGATTACATCTCATTATTGAAGATGCTCAGCAATATTGAAGATGATTTGTGATTTAAATTTGTATTCTTGTTGCAATAAATAGTACTTATTTAATTAGACGAGGATCTCATTAGGTACAACTTATCAAGTTCAGGAGAGTCAGATTTCTGACTGGGGTTCCTTTGCCTTTATTTTTTATTTATTTTTATTTTATTATGAGACTTCTATGCCGCCCTATCTCCCGAAGGACTCAGGGCGGTCTTTGCTTATTCTTACCAGTCAATCTATGAATAATCATTTGAGGACTCTAGACTTCTCATGATTTTCAGCCCTAGCTGTGTATTTAGAAGTTTCTCTTCCAGATTTCAAAGCAGGTGCAGAAAGATTTTTGATTGTAATTTATTGCTTTTTCTTTATCATTTTAGTGCCTTTAGTATTCATATTGGAAGATTAGGCTGCTGAGAAAAATTGCAGGCAGCTGTACTGCTTTCCTCCCCCTCCTATCTGAGCTTTCTCCAGCATCAGCATGGCAGAGTCCCTATAAAAGCTGCATCCGCAGAACAGGAGAGGAGACAGAAGGAAAATAGGGATGTGTGTTCTGAAAACAACAGCATCAACAACTGGAAAAAGCAGTTGAATAAAAGGTGTTTTTCCTTCAGAGATTGAATGATCTGGAGAAAAAAAAAAGTGGTAAAGCAAAGCCCAACGTGGGAAGGTGCAACTGCCCATTACTAAAGAGGAAGTATCAGAGGGAGAAAAATTAAAGACAGACCAGTATCTGTAAGAGGAAAACATTGCTCTATACTACTAATAGTATAGGAGTAATAAAATAGTAATAGCATATGAGTAATAGTATAAAAGTAATATTAGAATATAGTAATTGTAGTAGAGTGTAGGATAAGATAATAATAATAGAACCCATACATAAATACTTGCATGTTTTACTTTTGGAGCCTGTCTTTTTTTTTCTTTTTTCAAAATAAAATATCTCCCCAACTTTTATAGGGAGGTATAAAAATTAAACTTCCAGTACTTTTGTAGTACAGTTTTCAGAGTTGGTGCAGTTTTAAAAAGAACGTGTGACGTTTACCCATTTTAAAAATTCAGCATGGTAAAAGGTATTCTGCATAATGCCCTAGTGTGAAATGTTGTTTTTCTCTCAACGTAAGAGCTTTTCATCTTAGCAAACCCCAACCCTTGCAGTACTGACAAACAGTTGTCAGGTAAATGATGCATTGTCCTAGTTCCCTTTGAGTTTGGTATTTTCATTAATCATAGTTCTGAGACAAGCCGTATGTGACAAAAAGGTAAACATGGGATTACACTGTTCCAATTTCACTGTAAATAATATGGAAAGGTTCTAAACCTTTTCAGATATGGCTCTGTGAAGCCAAGCTGAGTTAGAACAAAAATAGACAATTCTAACACTGACAATTCTAACAATAGACTTTTTTACAGACAATGAAGATTTAATCATCTCTATACAGATGTGGATATAATTATGCAGGAAGATCGGGTTTTGAATTAACATGACCATTAAAAAAACTGAAAGAATCAGTTACGGGGTTACATAATGAAAAACCACAATTTTTTCATTATATTTTAACAAGTAAGTATAATTAGTTTAGCTGTGATTTGTAGAAGCATACGAAAATCATAAACAACAGTCTGACTTGTCCAAATATAACAAAGTAACCTGAACAGGCAACTATTTTCAGCCAAGAGCCATACCGTCTAAGGAGGATGAGATTAAGCTGGTTTAAGATGGTCCTGTGAGATTTTCTATGGCTTATAGCTTAGTATACAAATAGCCTTGGATAAGAAAAGAAAGCAAATCATTTGATGTACATCAATTGCTCAGTTTACCTCATCCTCAAAACTAATTATTCACTCACATAAATCATTTTTGAATTAATAATTACAATAGAAGTATAGATTAACTTACTGTGCACTTATCTGCTACACCTTAGATTTCAAGTAAAATTCCACTTATTGGAGAACACTAAGATCTGATGTTAAATCCATTAAATGTTCAACAATTTCATTAATCATTCAAGAATTAAAATAAATCAATTCTTTGTCAATTTTGAATCTTTGACAGAACACTTTAAAAGTATAGATGAAACTAGATTCACAATTTCAAAATATTCTCTGCTTAGGTGAAGAAGAGGCAACCACATGGTAAGGATCATTTACTTTCACTGTAATAAGTCCCTGCCACTTTCAAGCATTTGGAGGGATGGGTAAAGGATAGAATTTTCAATTATCTCCAAAACCAGATAATAAAATGGACTCCCTAACAAACCAGCTATCTCAAGAAAATGTTGATGAAAAAAACCAGGATATTGATTTGACCTCTCTACGATTAAGCCATGTCAGTGTATTTATTTCTTATTGGTTGCTCACTTCTGTATTCAGTCTATTTCTTCTTCATGCCTTCATTCTTAATCCTCTCTTATATTCCCACACTTAAGTAATCCATTCCCAATGCACTTAACCTGTTCTCATGACATTCCAAATTGTCACTTCCAAATAATAACATGGACACAGGAAGGTCTCTTCAAGGCTTTTGGCAAACATTCATTTCACATAACAACAGATTAAACTCTTGCCTTTTCATTACCATTTGCACATATTAAAATTATTTTCTCATCTTTAGTAAATATTGTACAAGTTTCTATCTACTTCATTTTTATAAATTGCAACTGGTCTTTGGTGCATTAAAATTTAGGTCCACACATTTCATTACATTGTATTACCTAATATTTATTGCTTATCATTCAGGTACTCAGCCAACAACAGTATCATCTGGACACTGCACATTCTTGCTTAGCAACACACCTCTAATCTAACCAGCAGCACTGCTTATACATTTGTCCATAAATGCATTAAATAATCAAGGGAATGATACATTAAGCATTTATTTTTTTAACATGCTTTACTTCAATTATATCAATTTGAGCAAATATTGTACTTCTGTTTGTGCAAAACACTTCAATTGAAAATTATTAACTTTATCATATTTCACATTTTGAATTTCTGTTAGCAGCCATTCAACCTGGCTAGATCTAAACTAAATCTGAGAGTTCATTCCATCTGGCTTGGTTTAAAGTAGTTGTAACTAGCTGTCACCCTCCTATATCTGTAATGCCTGACCCACTGAGTAATAATGACCTTTTTTATTTTCTTTGCCTTCAAGTTAGACTTGACTCCTGGCAACTGCATGGACAATTTTTTAGGCAAACTTCTTTCTCAAGGAAAAAAACAGTACAGATGCTTTTGGAAGAAAAAGGCATCTCTGAGGCAACTATGACCTGGATGACTGAGAATCTTCACAGACATTTGTAGGGAACTGTCAGTATATTCATGAACTAGAGCATGGTAACAAGGTCAGCCAATTTCAATAGCCAGTGAGGGCTGTTTGGAAACTGAAACTAGAAGTAGCCTAGGCATGGCTTTATATATTAAGCTCTGCAGCTCTGAAGCTATGTTCTGCTCTGAACCTCTAACATGTCTGCTTCTGTTTGAGTTTGCTCCATGTTGGAGAAATCTATAACTAGCCTGGGACTTTTTTTTCTAAGTGGCTTTGTGCCTAAGACAGGACTATAACTCCCAGTCTCTCAGTTTCTAGCCTGATGACTTAGCCACTGCACCAATCTGGCTCTCATGGTTTTAATTTACTTTAGTTGAAATTAATATGCATCTAAATATCAGTAAGATTGCAGGATATTTTGAAACTATGTATCACACATTTGAATATATTCCTGATGGCATTTGGATGCTTGTGTCCATTATCCAGTATATTAGGAAGGAATTTCATCCAAGTAAAGTTTTTAATATGATTCTTAGTGATGTTTAAGTGAATTATGATAATTATGTACCTGGGGATGAAAAGATGCTAAAGGTTTAGTAGAACTGTTCCGTCTTTTCTATTCATCTCTATCACTTTCGTAATGGTTTGGCAAGATCACAGTGGACAAAAGTAGCCATTAATTTCTTCAGCTGGTGATTGTAAAATTTCTACCTAAAGAGCTGTAATGTTAAATGTGTGAAATTCTTGTATGTTCCTAGGCTTAGTGGTATCCATGCATGATCCTTTTCCATTCTTTTTGTTTCTGTATAAATATGATTATGGAAGTTCTTGTTATTATCTTGGGCAGCGTGATCTGGATGGACAGAAAGTTTCACAAAAAACACTAATGCAAATGGTGGAACTCAAGTGCCTCTTCTTCTCTTAACACAAACCATGCCCATTGATGATAATTCTGGTCTAACAGCCGTGGTGTCCAGCAGCCATTCTGGTCTAGGAGCCTTTGTGGCACAGTAGTTAGAATGCAGTATTGCAGGCTAACTCTGCTGCCCACAGTCTGGAGTTGATCCTGACAGGTTCAAAGTTGGCTCAGCCTTCCATCCTTCTGAGGTCGGTAAAATTAGGGCCCAGATTGTTGGGAGCGTTGACCACTGCCCGGAGCCAGCCGCACGTGACCTCCCTGGAGGCATACACCATCCAGTAAGGGCACGGGTCCAATAAACAAGTGGTGGAACTCAGCTGCCACATAATCCTGTCCACTTCATCNTCAGAAACAGGATCAAACTCAGCCCAGATTTTATCGGCTAGACTCACTGCCACCCCTTCTTCCGACTCCTGCCAGTCAGAGATCAACCCCTCCCGGATCCGAATGACCTTATCCAACAGATGTTGACCAAATTCCTTGGTTCTACCCTGCAAAGGGTCAACCCCCTCC
>AZIM01001236.1:221535-241005 GCA_000516915.1 Ophiophagus hannah
GGGGGGGCGGAGCTGCGCCGGAGAAGCCAGGCAGCCAAGCCCCCTTCGCCACCGCCTCCTCCCGCCCACAGCCATGGCCGACGTGGAGGACGGAGACGAGCCCGGCATTTCTACTTCTCACTCGGGTTCTTCCAGCGGCAAAGCTGGCGGCGCCGACAAAATGTTCTCGCTGAAGAAGTGGAATGCCGTGGCCATGTGGAGCTGGGACGTCGAGTGCGACACCTGCGCCATCTGCCGGGTGCAGGTTATGGGTAAGCGGAGCGGCGGCAGGCAGGCTCGGTCGGAAAGGAAGGCCTCGTCTCCGGTACCTCCCCGTCCTGCTCGCTCTCCTGGGACGGGAATGGGCCGCGCCGGGCCAAGACCTCCTCCTCCACCTTCCCCAGTAGTCTTCCGTGGTTTTGGAGTCGACGAAAGAACGGCTCTTCCCGGATGCCTACTGGCATTAATGGAGGAGGCCTTCGGGCGCCACTAGGCGCTGTCGATCCTCACTCAGCCTTAGTTCAAAGGGGTCGGTTGGGTATCTCCTTTCCTGGCTGCTTTCCTTCTCGGATTGTCTTCTTTAGAAGCGCTTCTTTTTGCTGTACTCCGTCGCCGTTTCCCCGTTCTTCTAGATTTAGTGCAACTGAGATAAATCCAGGCTACGTTTGGGCGACCGTTATGCCTTCTTAAATCATTTTGTGGGATGTGTAAAATTGGATATTTCGGGGTGGGAAGTCTTATTTCATATCCAACAAAGCAGAAGGTTTCTGCGTTCAAGAGGTAGCTGAGAAACATTGTAAATCAATTATGCCAATCCCCACCTCTTTTAAAAAATATATTTAAATATTGAGATATTCTTCATAGGTATTGTATTTAGCTGGATGTTTAGTAAGCCCCTGATAGAGGCATTTTCAGGAAGTTCATGTAATTAATTCATGTAACAAAACGCTTTATGGGTGTTCTATAGCATATAAAATGAACAAGTGTTGTGATTATGGTATGTAAAAATAATGAGGATAGGCATCAAATACATTTTTTAACACAAAGCAGCTAAAATTGTAGAATTCATAGCTGCAGTGCTCAGTTTATGTAGACCAAACTGGATCTGACTTGCTGCATGTATCTTCATGTTAGTCTACACTACAGTATTCCTCGTGTGAATGTGTAAACTTTTCTATTCCCATAAAAGTATAAGAAGAGGGTAGTAATATGGTTTGAGCACATAGCTATGTTTGCACCATACCTCAAACTATGCTGTGGTGATCCAATTTGTATGATTAGTTTATGGCTCAGTCTTTCACACTATATAAAAAAAAGGATTAATTCAGTAAATTGCAAATCAATTAAATATTGGTAGGGGTGTTGTGTGAAGTTATGTGTACTGAGTAATTCAAACAGCTAGGTCTTTGGTCAGAGTACAATGTGATAGGTACCATAGTTATTTGTTTTCACTAACATGTGCTGATCTTTCAATAATATCAAAAATATTCAAATTATATACTTGATTGAGACTGTTCAGTTTTATTGTAGGAGAAAAGCTGTGTTAATCTATAGTAGCCCTTTTCTAAGTCTTATTAAATACCACACTCTTTTGTATATTGGAAGTGACTGCAGCTCACAAAATATGTGCCTTTTAATAAAATGTAGAGAAGGCTTATCAGGTTATTTGGATCAAACAAATCAATACTGCAGTGTCAAAAGTCACATTTTGTGTCTTTAGGATGAATTTAGGTAATCAAAAATGTATGGTTTCCCTGCATAATTAATCTTGTTATGTATTTGTGTGCATTACAAGTGTATGTATTGCTCCAATATATTTAATGCATGGCACTTTGGGAAGTAATACCAAGTATATACCAAAAATTTGTATAAAATTAAGTATTATTAGGCACATAGTATATTTCTCTTTATTTATTACTTACAGGATTATAAAGAAAGGAAGGCCAAACTTTTGTTTGCTTTAATAAGACTTTTATATTATCTTGTAACTTAATCATTCATGAATCTTTAGTAACAGAGCACATCTGATATTGAAGCATGCAGCTTATCAAATATCCATTTTTTCCTTTGTACAAGTTATACTAGTTTTTAATATATTATACTAAATTATAATATGCTAGTTATATAATCTATATACTAGTTTATATATAATTATGCTAGTTTTTAAAAGCTATCTGCAATTTAGTTGAAAGAAGTAAGATTCATAACAGATGAAGCTGAATGGATGAAAGGGCATGATTTAGAGTGAATTAAGTTATAAATTATTTCATAATATGGTCTGCATACTCTGTAAACATTACTAGTATTGCATCTAAAATATAACAGTCTTGCTCTTGTTTACATCTAGATGCCTGCCTTAGATGTCAAGCTGAAAACAAACAAGAAGATTGTGTTGGTATGTTTTGGGGTACTTTCTATTGTTATTCACTAAAAAGCTTTATCTTAATGGAGAGAGATTTAAAATTTCAAGTAAATATATCTTATTTAGTAAATGTCTCTTGAATATATTGTGTAAAACACTTAGAATTATTAGGTTAATCTATATCAATACAAAGCTATTTGTATTAGTATTTAATTAGAAAAATATCAGTTGCTACTTCTTTCCCTGTATCTCTTTTTGGTTTTTAAAAAGTTTTGTTGAAACAGTTAAGCATCATTTTAAATTAAAGAGAACCATTTGACTTCATAACTTGTTTTCTATGTCTGAGGGAAGTTTCAGAATTTGGAAAGGATGTTTATACTGAAAGATAACTTCAGAGTCATTTATATGAATCATAGTTGAAATATTTAAAAAAATGGAACAGGCAAATTTAAGTTAAAATAGGTTCTTATATTCCCTTAATGTTTTCCCACTGAAATTGATTCCTTGTCACGACTTAATTTGTTAATTTATGGCAGTACCCTTGAAAGATACTTATTGTAGGTTTGGGGAAGTTTGAAAACAAGTCTATAGTGTTCCTACAATAGATATCCAATAGATCTGATAAAGAAACAACACAAAGATTTAGTATTACATGCATACCTCAGGTGTAAAAAAGAAAATAATATGTGAGGAAGACCAAAAGATGCATGGTAATCTTGCCCTTTCTCTCACACTTCCTGTGTTAATGGAGAAATTATACTATTTTTAAATTATTTAATTATTTACTAATCTTACTCAGAAGTGGAAATCCTAATTGTGCAGGACTCAGTAGTATCATGATTGTAACTCTTGTCCATACCTATTTTTCTAATAACTAAAGCATCAGGTTTTGATGCTCCCATTTTATCCTTTCCAAATGATATCTGACATCTTGACCATTAACAAAAAAAATCATGATTTAAAATAAAATCTAGAGTTACTAATCAAGACTTGTTTAAACAATGAGTGACTTATTTAACAAGTTAGAATTTTCTTTAAATAAACCATTGATACTTTATAAGAAGCCAAGAATCTGAAAAAAAAAAGAATGGAATCATGGTTTGTTCTTTGTTCTAGTCATAGAGAAAGGAGCAAAAAAGGTAAATGCTGAAGTCCATAAAGGCTATGTATGCAGTTCATAATAACTGCTGAAATATATTGTATTTTACTGTAGGATATGCAGGAATATGAAAAGTATTGCTTGACAGCTCTACTCTTAAAAATGCACACTTTTTAAAAAAAAATTTAGGAATGTATAATGTTAACTACAGGGTTTACATTTTGAATTACATATTGTCATAAATTATTTATGCAGTCTCAGGTTGCTTTTCTTTTTCTTTCAGTGGTCTGGGGAGAATGTAATCATTCCTTCCACAATTGCTGCATGTCACTGTGGGTGAAACAGAACAACCGTTGTCCCCTCTGCCAGCAGGACTGGGTAGTTCAAAGAATAGGCAAATAATACAGTTTTCAGCTATTGCACCAAAATTGTTTGAAATGATATACAACTAGTGGTATACTTTCTCTATGAAGGAAGTCACAGTGTGGCGAATTCCATCATTTATTTATTTATGTCTACACACAGACTTGGATTTGAAATTTTTGTATAAGTTTACTGGTGTTTTGGTCTTTAAAAAAATCTTCCATCAGAAACTTAGTTGCAGTATTTAAAAATATGTGTAAATATTTAATATGAATACTTCATTATTTGGGAATTATTTAGGGCTTATAGGTCTATGGATATTAATATGAGCAATTTCAGCTTGAAATATTGCTATTTTTCTCAAAATGAAGTTATTAATAAATAATTGAAGTGCATTGTTTTTTGGTTTTATCATTATTTAGGTATTGATAAATGCTTGTTGTTATAGTGCTTTAAGTTGAAATTGAATTGACTGCCTTTTCAAAATGTGTACTTTCTTCACACTCAATTAAACCTTTTATCCATGTGAAATGTGTAAGTTGTTTGTCCATTAAGATAATGTATTTAAAATATTAATAGTTCATATTAAAATGTTTGAACCTGAAAACATAATCTAGAATGTACAATAACTAGGAAGTTATATATTTATCCATTTCATTTAATGTTGGAGTTGTTTCTCTGGTAGAAATAGGCAGAATTTGCCAAAAGACAACATGCTCGGATTGAAGTATCTAGGGGCTGTACATTTGAAAATGATAGTTTTGAAGTAGTTGGGGTTTATGTACTTAACATATCTATATCTTTTTCTTCAGCTAAAATGCTTTCAGAGCACCTATGAGATCAATTAAAAAATATAGTTTTTGCTTTCAGACAAATCTCATCTCCAAACAACAGAAGAGAAAGGAAAACAAGATAACTCACATATGAATTCTTAATACAAGTTCTTAACATTTGGATTTTATGATTAATTGAAATGCTTCAGTTATTTTATTTAATCCTGTTTGGAATGTAGGCATAATGTGGAATTGCTTTCATTCTTCAGAATCTGCTCATTAACCTCAAATGTGATTAATTTAAAATTAAAGATAAAGTTACATTAAAATACAATTTACTTTGTGCCTCAAAATAAGATGTGAAACTCCAGTCTTCTTGCATCAGAAGTAATGCTCATATTTGACTATTTAGAACCCCAACATTTTGCTCCTTTTCTACAACAGGCCTTCATAAAAGCTGCTACTGTTTTCTGAACATATTGTGGGATAAATGCTTCCTACTGTGCATACTTATTAAACTGTACCACAGAACATACTTCCCAAGCAAAAGTAGTTTGATGATTGAAACTTCTACATATTGTAATTTGGGGCTGATGTAAATTAACCTGGCTAGAAAAGGTTAGCTTGCTTCTGAAAACATATACCCAGTCTGCCTGTACTCCTATGTTAAAAAATGCCAATTTGAAAATATAAATGTTCCTTAATTGTAGAATCATCATCTTTAAAAAATATTTAATCTTGACTGGACCTTCATGAACACATTTTAACAGGGAATTGTAAATCATGGACAAATTGAATGGATCCTGAAAGTGCTGTGTCAGAGCTATGAAAATTAAAGAATGTTAACTGCCGTGAGTTGAAAACCTTTGAATAGAATTCTTACTGCCTTTCTATTCATGTTGATTACTACAAACTAATTTAATAGCTAAAAATAAAACTTATACACATTTTTTTTAGTATTTGGAAGGAGCCATTTAAGCCATCAAGGTCATCTCTCCGCTCAGTGCAGGAATTCAAATTAAAGCATCCTATATGGCTTCAACATGCCCAATAAAGGGGAACTTATAATTTCTGAGGAGTTGCTCTTACTCTTAGATTTTTCTAACATTCAGTTGAAATCTAGTAACTTACATCCATTATTTCATGCCTGGCTCTTTGAAATGGAAACAGAAATGTCACTTCTTTGAGGATGCAAGGTCAGGAAAAGCAGAGGTTTTAGGAATGCTTTTATTGTTAAGGCATTGACTATACAGAATGATAACCTTTCCATTTGGTTGATAGGTAAAATAAGCAGAGGGGAAAAAAATAAAAATATTGCAGGTCTAGGGTACCACAGTCTTTCCATTATAACAAAATAATCTTTTTTTGCTATAACCCATTATCAACAAAGCCATCATTTTTCATATTCTGTATTGAGAGATTGTAAGAATTTTATTTATATTAATTGCTATCCCATTCATCTTTACTGTCTGTAACTTATATGTATTTTTATTTCCATGTTAAGATCAGACTAACACATTCAATCTACATAAATGAAAAAAAAACCTTAGAAATTATATTTTTAGTCAAATAAAGTTATGGAATGAAGTACTTCGTATAGTAGTAGCTTTCAACACTAACTAATTATTAATATACAGATAGTGCTCAACTTAGGACTATATTTGGGGCCAGAATTTCACTGCAAAGAAAGACGGTTGTTAGGTGAATCTCACTCAGTATTATGATCTTTTTGCCACAGATCACTGCAGTGAACCATATGGTTTTTTTAAGGTGTATCCAGCTTTCCCCATTGACTTTGCTTGTTGGATGCCGCCAGCTGTAAAAGCTGATAACATGAACCTGGGATGCTGCAACCATCATAAATCCATGTCATATGAATTTTGATCATGTGACTGAGGTTGGCTATGACAGTTATAAGTGTGAAGATCAATTGTAAGTCACTTCTTTCAGTGCCACTGTAACTTTGAATGGTTGCTAAAAGAAACGCAAGTCAAGGACGACCTGTATGGAGATAGCAAACTATGGCAGAACATTTAGCAACATTATTTGTAAGACATGTTTCTATGAGCTAATAGAAAGCTGCTGGATAGGTGAGTAGCTTTAGAAATGAGTAAATAATCAGTTGAAAGATGTAATTTGAGCATCCTGAAAAGTCAACTATTATTGGAATGATACTGTAATATCAGTAGTATAAAAAGATGAATAGCATTTCTCTTTGGACAGACCTACATTAGTAGATAAGGTGGACAGATGAATTTTTTTCTTAATTTTTTCTGAAAACTTCTCTGCTGTTGTCAATACTTCAAAATATGCCAAAGAAAATGCTCATATTATTTTCTGAGTCTCACAAATCTAAATTTTCTAATTGTCATGCCATCCAGCCCATACTTAATTAGCCTGCTAATTAATGTGATATGGAGCACTTTATTAAACATTTTGTTTCAACCAAGGTATATTATATATTTAAGATTCATGGAACCTAATAAGGAATCTACCCAAAATAAACTTAGATTATGTTGGCAAGATTTGATCTTGGCAAATCCACATTGACTTCTGGTAATTGTTGCATTGTTTTAAAAGAGCCTATTGATGGATCTCTTTATCCACTCTGGGATCTTCCCAGGTATCAATGTCAGGTTGACAATTGCATAGTTTGCTTTTCCTTCTTTAAAGATAGGAGCCATATATGTTTTCATAAAGGTAAGATAGCCGTAAGTTTAACATGCCTGCAAAAGGAACTACAGAGGGGGGCAGATTTTTGTCAATCTAGGGATGCTAATTGTAGCTGAAATTACTCTTGGAAATTTACCATTACCCAACAAAGTGTGTGACTACCTTTTATGTATGTATGTACAGGTAGTCTGAGTAATCAAACATGCACATTATGGTTGAAAATGGTGACAGCTGTTAAGTGAGACAGCCTTGCATAACAGCCCCCATCCTTGCTCTTCTTGATGTGGCTGTTAAATGAACATGCAGTTTGTTAAGAGGTGCATGGAATGCCTTGGGTGGGAGAGGATCCTAGAAGCCTAGTGTAGGCCTACGACTGCCTACCCTGGGATTCCCAAGACTTCCAGCCCCTAAGACACCTTGTGCTGCACTTCCCACTCCCTGGGTCATTGCAAGCCTTTCCCTCCCCCAACGATCCCCACAGGCTTTTTTACCTTCCACCAGGTCCCCGTGTACCTTAGACCTTATTCCCATCACACTAAGGCTCCACACCTTCCTCCTCACCTTTTGAAGATCTCCAGTGCTCATGTTGGGGAATGGGGGCAACCCACATGTACCTGGGCCATGTGATTGCATCCTGGAAGCAGCCATCATTTTCAGCAGCTCGCAATTCCTAAGAGGGGGGGGGGGAAGAAAGTGAAAGAGAGAGAGAAATCCCAGCTGGCTTCATGTCTTAAGGCAAGACTAGCACTCCTGCTCTTATGTGCTAGAAGAGAGTCGGGTTTGTTCTCACTTTATATACTAGTGGCTTGCCCTGTCATTGTTCAAGGGAGTGGTCTTGGTAATTCCCTTTACAGAATAACAAAATTGGTAGGGACCTTGGAAGTCTAGTCAAGGATGCCCAAACCATGGCCACAGCCCACTATATGTTTCAAAGGTTCCAAGATCAGGTTTATTGTTGGCTTGTTTGTCTGAAGGCTAATAATATATGTGTGGTGTCTTTGGTGCTTTGTGAGCTTGGTTATTCCTTGATTGGGATATTGTTTAGTTATTGATTGTTGGTCTAATGTTAATCCAGTTTGAATATCTGCAAGAAAACATCCAAGCTCATAAAGCACCAAGGACACCACGCATATATTATTATCCTCCTTCCCCTTCCTTCCCCCACCCAAAAGGACAATAAAAATAAAATGGAGGTGATATAAGAGAAAATTATACCTGTATTAGGAAGGAAGAGGAAAGAAACGAGCAAAGCTAGTTGGAGATGAATGGAGTGAAAGGGAAAGGCTAGCTGGATGGGAAAAGAATGAGGGAGGGTTGCTATTGTGCGTCCTGTCTACTTGCTTGTTTTCAACAACCTGACAGTAAAGTGATGTAGTACAAGTCTCTCCCATCAGCTGGCAGATAATAGGGAGAAAGATACATTTCTTTTTGGTAAATATGGTATAAGCAAACCAGGAGTCTTGATATTTCAGAACTAAATAAGATTTGCTTTTGTTAATCTCTTAATTAAATCTTTTGCCTACTTTCTCTAGCGGAGTGACACCAATCTAAAATTGTTTAGGAGTAAATATGCAAAACAAGATGGTAACCGGGTTATTGGCTCAAGTGCCAGCTTTTCCCAACTGTTACACAGTCTTAATATATAGGCTTGATGCTAATTTTTTCATGGCAACAACTAAAATGGTATTAAAATAACATTTTTAATTAGCGATCTTATTAGAAATTGAAACGAGGTTTGTAAATCACTGCTTGTTCTTAAGTTTAAGCAACTTTTAATCTGCTTTGGCAAGTCATTAAGATTAAACAATTATTAGATTGAACTATCTTTAAAATTGTATTATATTGGGGTTTTTGTAGGAGTACTTGTAATTTAATCTGATAGATGTGATCTCTGTGGCCAGTGTACATTTAATTGCTTATTTTTGGCTACACGTTTTGGAGAACGTTGGAAAAATAACACAATATTGAGTAATTAATTCTAGAGTGACTTTATTGTCCTTTTTTCTCTTATAGATGGTGTGCTATATGTAATCAATTTTCTATTGTAATTAGCTGCCAAATTTATTATGTCAAAATACTGGAAATAAGTTTCTTTGAATCAATAATATTTAAAAGTGTCAAAAATAAGAGAAGTTAACAAAGAACATAATACTAACAAATATAGAAAAATCATTTAAAGACCAGGTTAGTCACATTTTATGATCATTTTAATTACATTAACAAACAATTCTTACTAGATTATCTCCATTTATACATCTATACAAAAATATTAACTGTGAAAAAAATAATATTTCAAAGATGATACATGTTACCCTGCCTTCTTCCTATTTAAAATATGTATTAACTTATCTATTAAGCTAATAATAGATTAAGCAATTCTACATAGTGCTTTGCCCAAAGTATGCTTTGGGATTGTATCTGAACTGAACTAGCTTTGAAGCGATATTAAATATTTTTTAATTAATTATTGCTTTTCTCAATAGCTATTAGTATTCATTATTTCCAAATGAATATTATATTCTAGGAATGGTATATCCACTGGCAACTGTTGTGAATATTTTGTATTCTTAACACTTGCCTCAAATTATTGGAATTTTTTTATAACATAACCTCAGAGTGACTGGTAAATCCAAATGAGAACAAGAACATGTATCTTTGCATGGCATTAATATGTACACTAAGCCCATTGGAAAACATTATGAGAGCCATTAAATCAAACAGTTTCTTATAATGAAGTGTGAGACATTTCTAAGTATAGAGATTGCTACCAGCTCCCTTTGTAATCTCATTAGTTCAAGTGATGAATTTAAAAAAAATGCTGCCAAGAGTTGTTTTTAATGTCAGCTACCAGATTTGTTCTAAACTAATGTGAGATATTTCTTTCCCTGCCAGATTGTGAGAAATTGAGATTGTCTGGTTTGAACCATATGGACCTATGATTTATAGAGTCTTTATGAAGATTTATTTACATATACCTTTCCTAAATTGATCTGAATTCCTGTAAAGGAATTGTAGATGACAGGAGCAAGCTTATAACTGGACTATAAAGATGTGGTTTATAATATTAGCATTTATTTGAATAAGTTCTTCATAAAATAGGCTTAGTTTAAACTGAATTATGATCGCTAAAAATAATTGTTCTTCCTTACCAAAATTGCTGTTTGAAAACTCTGAAGACAGACTTTTGTAAATCCCTGAAAATCCTATGTGGCTTAAAGACATTTTTGCAGTTATGGTGGGCCTACTTTGCATAACTGTTTTGAGAGAGTGCTATGGTGCCATGTGTTTTGCCTGCTTTAATGAAGATACTGATATCAGAACTGATTAAAAAAGGGAGTATCTAAAATTATCTACCATTTCTAGACATAAATTGTAGACTCAGAACTGAGAAATGAACACTAGATAGTGGTGGAACTAGAGAGGAGATTTTCCTGGGATGGCATCCCTTTAGCTATAGATAGCAAACCTAAAGCTCCTTACAGAGAAACCTCTTACTAGCCATTTTCCACAAATGGTACATACACCTCAAAGGTACTTAGTGAAAATCCTTCAGAGGTATTTAATACTGGAGTCAGCAGTCTCCCTCCTATTCTCTGAAGCTTATACATATAACCAGGTGGTGGTACAAAAAAGCAAAACCCAGAGAAATACCGCAAGATTCCCCAGTGTTTTTACCTCAGTAAGCGCTGTTACTCCAATTGATTGCCAAGATGTGTGATATGGGGGGACTTGATAATCTGATTGCCAACACAGCATACTTGCAAGCCAGGAAGTCTGGAGATGTGGACGCCAAGGATATGCAAAAGCGACGCAAGAGCATTAACCTACCTAAGGTTGAGGAATGTGTTGGAATCAAGAATTCCATTTCTCTGGAGTATGAGAGCATTTGTGAGCAGCAACCCATTGGCAAGACATTTTTCAAAGACTACCTGGCGACTGTGCCTGAATACCAGGTGGCCCAAGAATTCTTGGATGAAGTTTGTACTTGGGAGTTATCAGAAGAAAGCATCAAGAACAGTCTCCTAGAGGGCATGGTCAACATGTATCTGAAGAATGTTAGCAATACTTACTTGAAATTTCTTAGTACAGACCTATCCAACAAGTGCCAGTCAGCCTCCACAAATGATTTTGAGACCATCCTGCAGTTGGCCAGGAAAGAGACAAAAGGCTTTCTTAAGGGAAAACCCTTTGAGGGCTTCCAGACCAGTCCATTCTATGAGAAATTCTTGCAATGGAAAGGCTATGAGCGGCAATCTATAAATGATAAATTTTTTGAAGAGTTCCGAGTATTAGGCAAGGGAGGCTTTGGAGAGGTAAGGAGCAGTTACTTAGTCTACATGCTGTGTATATAGATGAGCTTTGATACTTAAATAAATTCATTAGACCATGGGTCACTAAATAAACAAGGTTTCTTGTTACATATCCCTGTTTTAGTCCTCTTCACTGGTTATTTTCTCTGCAGTAATATGTATCAGGAGCAATATGTAGCTTTCCTTTTAATTGGCTCAGAGTTGCTTACATGAATTCATGTTTTTTATTTTTCACGATAGTAATTCTAATATTTGTTTATGAAATTTATTCCTCACCTTTCTGCTTATATAAGCACTTACGAAACTTGTAACAGGCAAGACAAAATGCAAAATAATTTGTTACTTTTAATTAGTTTAAAAGGTATGTAGTGTTACTACTTAACACTTTAAGTAGGTAGAAAGGCTAGGAATCATTCCAGCCAAGTAAACCTTATTTTCAAGGTATCACTAAAGCAGTTCAGAATTGTTATTGCCATCTCTCTGCTTCCCAATATAAATGGCTCACTTGGATTTTTTCCTTTTGCATGGAACATGCTGTAGGTTTGTGCTGTCCAGGTGAAATGTACTGGGAAGATGTATGCCTGTAAGAAGCTGGACAAAAAAAGATTGAAGAAAAAAAAGGGTGAAAGTATGGCTCTTCTTGAAAAGGAGATACTTGAAAAAGTCAACAGTCGTTTCATTGTCACGCTGGCCTATGCTTTTCAAAGTAAAACCGCTTTATGTCTCGTCATGAGCCTCATGAATGGTGGGGACCTTAAATATCACATTTACAATGTGGGTGAAAGAGGCATGGAAAGGGATAGAGTCGTCTTCTACTCAGCTCAGATTATCTGTGGGATACTGCACCTCCACTCCATCAAAATTGTCTACAGGGACATGAAGCCAGAAAATGTCCTCCTGGATGATAATGGTCATTGCCGATTGTCTGATCTTGGTTTGGCAGTAGAAGTCAAGGACGGCAAAAAAATCACCCACAGGGTAAGTGAGTATTTACTGTGCAGGGTTGCAGATAACAGCAGTAGAGCAATTCTCTCTGTTTCTTATGCATTGGATCCAGTGTTAATTCTTTCAGATTTGCTCCTGACTAAATCTTATTTGCTAACTTTATTCTATGTGACAGACTGGTAAGAAGATTTGCCTAATTCAATATTTATACTGTACAGTGTGGCAATTCAGGTACCATACTTTCTTAAAAGAAATCTATACCTTGCCAAAAGTTGCCATTTTCTTTCAAACAATTATATGTTTTCTGATAGCTTATCGAGAAAATAAACAAAGAGGTATATTATGCAATGAACTGTTGGGAAATGAAATATTAATATAAAGTGTTACCTTTATTATCCAAATATAAAACATAATCTATAGAAAGTTATCTTGTACAAGCCCATTGCAAGTAATAGGAATTAGATAAGAATAATATTAAAATGTGTTTCAGCAAAGGAAAAAAATAAACATTTTATTTAAATTGGGAAAGACAGAGCACACTTGGCCTTCCACAGTTTGGTTTGCACAATATATAAATATAGGATCAAGGCAGTTGATGAGGAATAGGACACTTGGAAACAAATTAATTATCTTCTTAGTTGTTGAACTTTTTATTTTTGAAAGCTTTTTAGAAAATTAAACTACATTTTTTTCAATCAGGTTTAACAATGCAGAAGATAGCTTTGACTAAGATATTAATGCAGTAGCAAAGGATTTTGAAGAATTATTATATTATTTTATTCACATTAGGCTCCATTTTTAGTTATATCATTTTTAAAATCCTTTGTTTCTTTGTGTATTTATCTATTGCATTTATATGGCCACTCATCTCACACAAAGTAACTCTGGATGGTGTACAACAATTGAATACAATAATAAATAGATTAAAAATATAATAAAAGGATAAAAATAAGAATATTATCAATATTTTTAAAAAGCATACAAATTCAATGGAAAGAGCAAGAATGTCACAACAAGTCACAGTAGAACATCTAGAAATCTCTTCAGTTCCCAAAGATCCTCATGCCTGATGACATAACCAGGTCTTGAGGACTAAACAATAGCAAGGAAGGAACAAGCCTAATGTCATGGGGAGGATGTTCCACAAAGAGGTGCTACAGCAGAGAAGGCCTGCCTCCTGGGACCCACCACATGCTGTTCCCTGGTTGATAGAAGCCATAATATGCCTTCCCTCCCAGATCTAATGGGACAGACCTAAGCAATCAGGGAGAAGCAGTCCCTCAGATAAGCTGGCAGTATGCCACGAAGGACTTTAACAGTCAAAACCAGTACCTTGAATTGGACCTGGAAGCAGACTGACAACCAATGCAGCTTGTGAAGCAGAGGTGTAATGTGTGCTCTTCTAGCAGTACATATAACTGCCCGCGCCACCACAGCGGACTGGGGGTTAGGAACCCCTGATTTAATGGAAGGCCCCATGTAGAGTATATCTACGCTCTAATGTAACCCAGTAGTCCCAATTTTGAAGGGACTAGGGCATGAGTAACCATGAACAGTCTCTCAATCCAGGAAGGGATACAGTTGGCACATAGCACAAAGCTGTGCAAAAACTCTCCTAGCCATGACCACCACATTCTCTTTGAGCAGGAGTCATGAACCTAGGCAGACTCCCAGATTGCCATTCCCTCTAGCACCAAAGATGGCAAAGTCCTAGAACTGGTAGGACCCCACACCCCAAAGCCATAATCTTGCTAGGATTTAGCTGAAGTCTGTTGTCCCCAACCAGACAATCTCTAGGCACTGGCATAAGGTGTTCAAAGTTAATTCACCGGGGCAGAGATATATAGTTGGGTATCATCAGAAATCCTGAAGAAATAAGCAAATTAGTATAGTACCATGTCATACACTCCAGTCGCCTGAGCTGATCTGGAAGGATATTATGATGGGTACTATCAAAAACCACCAAGGTCACATACTGCAAGGATGGATGCACAACCTTCATCCTTTCCATGCCTGAGATCAATACAAATTATGACCAATGTCATTTCTTTCCAATACCCAGGTCTGAATCCTAACTGTAAAGGACCCAGATAATCTGCTTTATCAATGTCCTCTGAAGCTGTTTGCACAACCACCTTCTCATTCACCTTGTCCCAAAAGAGGAAATTAGATAATGGGCAAAAGTTATCCAGTATAGTAAAATCCAGCAATGGCTTCTGAAGGAGGGGGCAAAGCAAAGCCTCTTTAAAAGGTAAAGAAACAACCTCCTCACTCAAAGAAAAATTAACTACTGCTAGAACCCAGTAGAACCCATATAACCTGGACCATACTGGACCACTTTCAAAGCCAAGAGGGCATTAATCTAAAAAGCTGGTGGTTACGTTCACAATTTAAAGCACTCAGTCCATTTCCTCAGGTCCAACAGGTTCAAACCATTCCCAATAACCAGACATTTCCTCTGGACATGCAGCAAGGCCAGCATCCAGCTGCAAGTAAATTGGACCGATTTTATCCAGCAGGTGCTAAACAAATTGCTTCCCATGCCCCTGCACAAGAGGGCTTGTCTCACCCAAAACAGGTGTGGGGCAACAATCTGTGAACACAATAGGGATGGAAAAGTCCTACCCTTAGTCCCATAAGTTCTAATAGTGAACGCTAACCCATGTTGTTGTTGACTTATCCTTGATTGAGTGCCAGTGCTGCTCTAGATCATGGGTATCCAATCTTTTGGTTTGCCTGGGCTACATTGAACAGTAATTGTCTTGGGCTGTATCTGAAATATATAATATAGTCTATATAAACAACAAATTTCTTTTATTTATTTATTTTATTACATCTTGTGGCACTGCATTACTAGCTGTCCAGGGCCACATGTTGCTCATGGGCTGTGGATCAAACACATCTGCTCTAGATATTCTTTCATTTCATCTCCCTGAGCTCCTCCATAAACCACAGGGGAGTGACAGGATCCCTGACAGAGAAATAGGTGCATGAGTGGAATCCAATCAACCTCCTTGGCCAGCCCTTGTTGCAAGTAACAACAAAATCTTTGGATGGAACTTGAGCAGACTAACAGGAATAGCTCCTAGTTCCTTCTGAAACCCATCTGAGTCCATCAAATGTCAGGAGCAGACCAATCTAATGAGTCCAGTCTCCCACAGTGGATAGCAATTCTAGAAAATCCCATGGAAGTCAGAGTGTGATCTCACCATGACAAGAGAGATACCAAAAACTCCCTCATTTTCAGATCATGCAGCTGACTGCTCCGATAGCAACACCACATGCAGACTATGACCACTGTTCCAGACCATGTTGAGCTCTGGATAACCTGGGATTGGTCCATGGCTGTCATGGTAGCCATGAACTCTAGAGCCACTTTTGAGATGATACTTCAATTTTTTTATTTGCATAGAAATGTATGGAATGAATAGGCATATGTTTATATATGGTATGTATGGAATGCTTTATATAGCATGAATGTGTAAACTGTTGTATATTTCCTTAATTTACAAATCTGGTTAATATTTATTTTCAAATTATGTGGATTCTTTTGTGTGTGTATAATTTTTTTATTTTTACTTCTTGGAATTAGTTCTTTATGGTTTTGTGATTTGTTGTTTTGTTACTTCTGTGAGTCACCTAGAGTTGTGTCTTAAAATGGGCAGGCCTGTAAATCTTTTAATTAAATAAATAAGTCCATCTAGTTCTATTGGATGACCTCCCCCAGCAAAATGCATTAAATAACATGGGATGAATGCAGCAGCCTACATAGGCTGAATCATGACCATGGTCTCCAATACTCCTTCACTCATATTTGACTCCTAATGGTCAACCCTCTGCCAGCGAAAACTGAGCTCAAGAGCTCAGTTGTCACTGGCAGGGGCACTGCGTGGGCTGGTCCTTCACTGTTCCCAGGGCAGCCCTGTGGGCCAGATCTAAGCATCCCTCAGGCTGGATCCAGCCCCCGGGCCTTGAGTTTGACACCCCTGTTTTAAATAAACCAATACAGTTATTGCAAAGCATTTTGCTGTTCAAGCTTCTCCATCCATCCACATGCCTATAACAGTTGTTTTAAAATGTGGATTTGGTCATCACAGATATCAGCTTATATAGTTAAAATATCTTGTTACTGAGTAGGTCTTTTCTCCATTGACATATATGCTATAACATTGTAAAGTATATTTTTCTGTTAAACACCTGCTTAATCGTGCTTACAATATAAAATATAATAGACTGCAGTTTAGCAGTTAATGTTTTAGATTGTGAGTAGAGAAATTAAAGTTCTGTTTCATTCTTAAAGCACATAAGCTCGCTGGGTGACTTTGCCCCATCATTTTCTAACCCTAACCTCAGTTCATCTCACAAGACTGTTATTGTGGAGAAAAGGAGTACTATGTGTACCCTAGAGGAGAGCAGTAGATAAAATTTACAGAAAAAAAATATTCCTTTGGAATTTAGGAGTATGAGATAGTATATAGTAGTTATAGACGAATGCCCGGAAAATAAGGTGATATTTTGAATCTGAAGGCCTACAACTTATAGTATATAGAGTAAGAAAGCTATCTTTTTTTGAAAAGTGACTTCTTTTTCAGTGATAAACACTGAATTATTATCCATAAGCATCCATGTCACTTGAGCAATTAAAATTTTTCTGAATACCACACCTGGTATGAGGCACAAAGAGAAAGTAGATGGTTGACAAAGATGATGCTCTTCTCAAACCAATTAGTTTATGATGTAACAGATGAAAACATCTACATCAATCCTTCAGTCCATTGTCAGTTCATTATTTAATCCCATTTGGAACACCTGGCCACCCTAATCTCTATAAGGAGGATGGATCAATTAAGCTAATCCATCCTAGGTAGCTGATGAATCCAACTGATTTCTAGTCGATGATGGGGATTTTCCCAGCAATCAAGGGGGAAACTCTATGGCTAGCTGGATTGAATTACAGAATAGAGAGACTTGGGGCTTCAAAGGGTGGCTCCTGAGTACCAATCTATAGGGTTCCTTGGTTTGCTGAGGAGCCCCAGGAGATGAAGTACCTAACAAGGTATCTCCAGGATCACTGGAATACAGAAGGACCAGCAACAGCCAGAAAGAGGGAAAAAGCCCAAGTCTGGGTCTATACTGTAATGGTAAGATATATAAAGTATCAATACTTCTCCACATTTATTGCATCCTCAGGGTGCTAGTCAGCAGCATTATTTAGTGTGATCTGGGTCCTTCTGGGCCTTGGGATCCCAGAAGATATCCCTGCTGGTTTTTAGGAGCACGTTGGAACAAAATTGCTCGTATTTACTGTATGTAAATGGATTGTAAAAGTCCAATACTGCATGAACTGGGTGGTAAATTTGTAGAATCTCATGAGATGATAGAGGTAACATTTTGCAAAGTCACTTGGGATTCTTTTACACCAATGACACCCAAAGAACTAAAGAGAATCATCTGTGGAATGAATTTCTATGTGGGATACCGCAGTACTCAGTCTTTTGACTAATCTTATTTAACATCTAACATTAAACCTTTGGGACAGGTCATTCATTAGTTTAAGGCCTGGTATCATCAATAGGTTGATAAATACATATTTTACATCATCAGTTACCAGGCTGCATAAGTTATGTAGAAGTCTTGATCCACTTGCTTAGAGAAGTTAGGAAGTATATGAAATGAAAATGACTGCAGGTGCATCCCAGGAAGATAGAGCTATCATTGGTACAGAAAACCACTACTTCCAAAGCAAATCCATCTTAAACAGGTTTTCATTTCCTGTGCAATTTAAATTGACCTGACTTGTCCTGAACCCTGGTGGAATCCATAGCTAGGAAAATCTTTGGTTGGCTTTGCAGCTCTGCCAGTGATATCCATTCCTGGATCAGGATTCATTGACTCTAAAATGACTGCAAATTGCTATACGTGGGGCTACCTTTGAAGACAATTCAGCAGGTGAAACTGGCATATAAGCAGCTGCTGGCCTGACCAGTGCTAGCCAGTTCAGCAGCATAACATTTATTCTGCAAGAGCTGTGTTGGTTGCTGATGGGATTTCAGGTTCAATTCCAGGTGGTGGTTGCTAACTATAATTTGATTTAATCCTTACGTTTTGGACTATCTTCTCATGTAGATACATCTACCTACTGGATATCAGCATGTCCATGTTCTGGACATGCATGTTCTGGATATCCATGGAGGACATGGATAATTGGAAAGGAAGACAAATGGGGAAAAAGAAAAATACATTAACTTTTAAATTTTCCTGGCATCCATAACAAAAATTATCACAAAAACAGCAAAAAAAAATTATTAGGCCTACATGCATGCGAACTTACTTTTTCAAGTATTAGAAAGTCTGGCTTTTTTTCAACTGCAATGTTTTTACACAAATTTTATTGTTAAGAACATATCCTCATGATAATTGGTGACCAACTTACTTTTTCAAGTATTAGAAAGTCTGGCTTTTTTTCAATTGCAATGTTTTTACACAAATTTTATTGTTAAGTAATTGTTATTGTTATCCTTGTGATAATTGGGTGGGGAAAATAATTGGGTGGGTGGGAAAGACTAGATCTGAGGTAGAAATTTCACAATAGACACATGGTGAGTCATGTGATCCACAGACTACAGTGATCATAGATACAACTGTCTGGATTGAAGCCGATTACTGGAATCAGGAAATAAATAACAAATCTCAGCTGTTGACTCAGTTGACAGACAAGATAAAAAGAAGAAGCAGGCAATTTACAATATCACTTGACTGCTAAAAATAGTTCAACCTGAGATACTTTAAAAACCAAATAATACCTGCTGAATGGAGTATACAAGGACAGAAAGGAAGACATGTCCTTTTTTTGACAGTCTTCTGGAAATCCCATCCAAATCCAAGATTGCTTGAAGATAGAAAAGGTGGAACCATAAGGATCTGTCGAGGATGGTCTTCCAAAGCAGGGGTCTCCAACCTTGGCAA
>AZIM01001236.1:241021-272465 GCA_000516915.1 Ophiophagus hannah
CTTCAACTCCCAGAATTCCTCAACCAGTGAATGCCATTTGTCTGATCAAAGTGAAATATATTGATTCAAATCTATTCCCATGTAGTCATATAACATTCAATGCACAATCATACACACAGATTCAGGTTCCTTACTGTGTCTTCTTCGTAACTCTATCCAATCTCTCTAGTAATAACCATAACTGGTAAAATAATAATAGGTGGATTAAGGCTAGAGCTTTGGCAGGGGAAGATTAGATTCTAAGGTAGAAAATGAAGGAAAAAGAGTGCTGATTATGAGAATAGCTTTGTAGATATTGTTCTTAATAGACTTCCTTAAATAGTTGTCTGACAGCACATTTGGTTTCCTCTAATTACCATCTTGTTTTTTTAAAAAGTTCTTGTTCTATTCCATTATTAGGTTTTTTTTCTCCTTTACATTCTTCAGAAAATGAAGATTCCTATATTTTTTCCAAAAGGGAAAGCTGGATTTTGCTCGTCTGATTGATTGGTTGGTTAGTTGGTTGGTTGATTGATTGATTATGTGCCATTGAGTAACTTTCAGTTCCTAGTGACCACATAAATAGATTTTTTTTCATGTTGATCTATCCCTAAACTGTCTCCAGAGATCTGGGTCTTTGCATAATGTGTGTGAAGTACGGTAAGATAATTTGAGCCTGGTCATTTACTTTCTCAAGTAAAAACTCAGGGTTGATTTGTTCAATGATCCATTGGTTTATTTTCTTGGCTATCCATAGTATTCTCAGGAGTCTTCCCCAACATCAATGTTGAAACTTTTCCTATCCGGCTTCTACTTTCACTTCTATAGAATGTTACAGGGAATGCAATAGCTTGCACAAGCCTGATGTTTGTAGGTAGATAGATCATGGTATTTGAATATCCTTTCTAAGGCCTTCACAGTAGTTCGACCAAATGCTAATCTACAGCCTATTTCTTGGCTGCTTGTTCCTTTTCTGTTGATAGTTGATTCTAACATTTTAGTCTAGGATGTTTTAAACAAAACATATCATTCATTATATCATGCAAACCCATACAATAGGTTGAGTAAACCATGATTAATTTTTTTGTCCCTTTCAGTTATTTCTTATTCTTGGAGACTGCCTGGACAAATCCCTACAGTTTTCTTGGCAAGGTTTTTCAGAAGTGGCTTGCCATTGCCTCCTTCCTAGGGCTGAGAAATTGACTGACTAAGCTCATGCAAGTGGTTTTGTGCCTAAGGTGGAACTAGAACTCATGATCTTTCTGTTTTTAGCCTGATACATCAAACTGGCTCTCCCTAGCAAAAAAGAGCTATGGACAAATACAGTTATAGTCTGGGGTCATTTAGAGATTTCTGAAATTTTTAATTAGATTATTACAGATTATTACATTATCTTCTTCCCTTGAAAACATTTTTCTTTTAATTTTTGGGGGGATTTTAAATTTAGTGTCAGTAAGATTCACAGCTATAATACAGTTACAGAATGACACAAAACATGATAACACTGGAAATACTGAAGGATAACTTTGAAAAATTGAATCAGAAGTTAATATCAATAATATCAATAGCGATGGTTCCTTCTATGAATATGAATGGAAGTAAAGGCAAAAGTGGGACAAGTTTTTATCAGACAAGATAGAGAAGGTTGACATTGAAAGTGGGTGTACAAATGAAAGGCTACAACAGGGGAAAATATGTTTTATTAGACATACAAAAGAAATTGATTGATGCTTTAAAATCAAAAGTTACAAACAATAAACCCAAATTTATTTCTGCAGAAACACAGATACAGGCAGTCCTCTAGTTTCATTGCTAATTGGGAACAAAATGTCTGTTGCTAAGTGATGTGGTCATAAATCATGATGATAGTGATAGTGATCTCAATCCCATTATTCCCTGATTTGAAGAAAGGAGGACAGGGTCAAGATACACGCTGCAAGCACAATAAGAAAGAGAAGAAAATCTGAATAACAATGAAAGGTTATATAACAGAATGATCTTTTTTATTTGTTATTATCATATTCTACTTTTGATTCAAGAACTCAAGATAGCATACACTTCCTATTTTTCCTACAACAACAACCCTGTGAGATAGATTGGGCTGTGAAAGTGACTGACCCAAAATTACTCCCTATGGCTGGGAGTGAACAGAAACTTGCTTGTCCCCACTCCTGGACCAATACCATAATAGCACTAACACTACATTGGTTCTTTAAAGCTTTTTGCTATAAATTTGAATGGAAGTTAGGGTAAGTACATATATAAAGATGACACTGAGAGATTCAGGCAATACACATGCACTCACACACTACATCTATTGTGTTTGTAGGTGTGTGTGTCTAGGCTAGAAAAAAAGAACTGCAGTTCTCACTTTCCATGCGTAAGAATATATTTTGTACAAACAAAATCTGCCTTCACACATCCTTTTTCTTAAGAGGTTCCTTATCTCATGTTGAGAAGGTCTCCCAATCCCATAAGCAGAATTATACTTTGCTTAGTTTACAAGGCATGCAGCAGTAAAGAAAAAATGCAAGATGTTTAAATCATACTTCTATTTGTTGATTTCTTTGTGTATTATAGCAAAATTGTGAGATAATAGGAAATATTATTATTTCCTATTACCCTTTCAGTGGCTGGTTGAATGCTGGGCCAATTATTATTGGTATATTGTCAGTAAAAGGAAAGACAAGTTTTGATTTCTGCCTCTTTATTATACAATGCATGGCAGGGTTAGTTGTAATCAGGGAGAAATAAATCTTTGAACCAAGTATACTGAATAGATTCCTGTGGTCCAATGTTACATTCCTCCAAGGTCTATTAAGGCCACTATGAACGAAAGATGGAACAGTTGGAAGCGAGAACAAAGCAGTCAGGGGCACCCTGTGAAGGAAAGGAGGAGTGAGCTGTATAAAATAGCTGATAGGGCTAAATTCATATTGTTATGTCTTCCTGTTTAACAGTTCTTTTGCCATGACAAATAAAGGCTGAATGCACAGATTGTCATTTCTGTTTGGTTTATGAGACTGATTGTGTTTATTTTGTAAAGAGCTGTGGGAAAATGTGAGCCGATCTAAACCACATTTTCCTATTCTGTTGGAACCCCTAAGGACAGCTGCTTTGTGACCAACAACTCCACCCCAATTTTTGGAGCTTAAATACTACAAGACTTTAGCCAGGACTTTAGGAGAACACTTCATCAGCAGAATATTTTCCCCCAATACATGAAATGAGTTTGAGTTCTGGTTCCTTCAAATTTCTGAAAAATTATCTTCGGTATACTGGGTTTACAGTATTTAGTATTGCTAAACTAAGTCAATTTCTTATTTGTTTTGATGCATGACATGTAAAAATAAAAGCATTTAGCGGCAAAGGATTCGCTACCAAATGTATATCATCTTATACATCATATAATGGTACATCATATACTATACAGTATATGGGATGATTTAATATGTGTGATTTTATAATGCTGGATAAGATCAGAATACAAGTTTAAAGTGAAGAAATATTTATTTGCCCTGAATGGTTTAAAAGGGTTGATTGCATTTTCTTTAGTATTGGAGATATAATTTAGGATTTGGGGAATATTCATGCATTGTCTGCATTTGTTCTATTGTTGTTCCATTTGGGATTGAAATGTTAGGAATGTTACTGTGACTGCAGATTGATCATTGTAGGTAAAAGATGCATATGTTCTTCTTGACTATATATTTGAAGTATATCAAATACTTGGAATATACCAAGGTACCCAGGAGTTTTGGACCTTTTATACATACGGGATGTTTAAAAATAATTGTATAATATTGGACAGTTAATTTATATCTAAGCTGCAGCAGCGTTGTTTGTAAAATATTTAAATTCATCCTTTTTGATGAAGAAAAAAGAAAATAACTTTTTATGACTTTTGCTTACTATTTATTTTCTAGATATCCCACCTTTCTCCTATTAAGGTTTTATCTTGTTCTTAATATAGTTAACTGAACAGTTTCTTTTTTTCTTAGATTTAGCTTGATACAGTATAAGAAATTCAATAAATGGAAAAATAACAGAGCACGTGGCAGCACCTAACTGACATTGGTTGATCTGCCCAAAAGCTGAGCAAAGTAAGATCTACTTAATATTTGGATGGGAGATCAACAGGGAATTTCCCAGTTTTTTATAGCTATATCAATAACTGGGAAAAGTAAAAGAAAGGCAACAACATCCTGAAGACAACTCTATAGATGTGTCCCCATAGTCACTATGAGTCAAGCTCAACTCGAGAAAACCTTTATATATACATAAAATAAAATTAATATGTAGAAATCATGAGTGGGCATTCTAAGAACATATTCAGCCTTTGCAGGTAGGGGGAGGGGGGGAGGCTTTAGAGTCCCATGCAGTCACAATTACTGAAAATCATAAAGGGCAATTGCAGTACAATCCCAAACATAGCTTAAAGGTTAGACGTAGTTTTAAAAACATTATCCTGTGGCAGAAACTCTTAACTAACAGAGAGGTGAGGAGATGATTAATGAATACTGCAACAGAAAGCAAACACTGGACCCTTGAAGATGTAGAGAATTTGCAGAAGTTTATTCTCCCCAGACTCTTGAGTATTCAGGGGTTGAAAACAAAAACAGACGCCTCGACAGGCCAAATCAAGAACTCAAAGTAATGTTCTAATGAAATGCCTAACCAAGGGGATAAAGTGTTCTAGCTGCAGTGGTTTGCGGCTTGCTTTCCTGCTCTCACTAATGGTCTCAATAAGCCTGCCAGGCTCAGTTGTGGGCTGTGTTGTCAGCTCTTACTTGTGTTGTCTCTGGCACCCTTTCTTCCCTCCTGATGTCCCATCTTGAGAAACCAGCTTTATTTCCTGCCTGATCAGTATGTTGCTTCAAGGCCAAGCAGCTTAGAAGGATGGGGGAATTTGTTTGTACCAGCCTGATAAGGGTAGTCCACTTTTTCTAGTCTTTAATTTTCTTCTTAACAACCACTGGTATCTGCTGTCATCCTTATCTTTCTTCTCCAACCTCCACCCCTTCTCCTTCATTAGAATTGTCTTTATGTTCAGCCAAGCACTGAGACTGCAAATACCCATTCCCTGTTATATGGCTTATTGACAAGGAGGCCAAGGTTTTCCCTTCCCCAGAAAAAAGAAAGAATTCTAATCATAATCTAATACAGTAAAGATAACCTTGTTTTTCTAGAAAGGAAAAAAGTAAATAGACTAATCAGCATATCTTTAATTGATTAGTTCAGTGTGATTATGGTTTGCTCAAGTGATAAGTTTAATTCCTTTCCACATAAGCATATGGCCCCTTTTAGTTGCTCTATTTAATTTAATATTTTTTCATAGAAAAGCAAGCAAGCACCCTCAAAAATATTTTGTAGTATAATTCCCATAATCCTTTGTCAATAGCTATGCTGGCTGTTAACTGAATTTCAGAACAATAGAAGGGCACTGAATTGTCTATTCCTAGCATGTCTTTTTGGTGTTCCTCAGTTCAAGTTCTTCTTGGGTCAATCAGAGTTGAATGATCCTACCCCAAAACTTATAATTCAAAATCTGATATGTACTGAGAAACTCTGTAGTTATCCTTTTATTCAGTTTGTGAATCTCTCAGTTTACTCTTGCTATCTGGGCTGATTCATCAAGTGCATCTCTAAATCTTCATGTGAATTTCTGGTAATTGTTCTGTAATGGATCATTGCCTTAATGAGGGGCACAATCCTTTGGCTGTCCTTTTTTTCAACATTCAGATCAAAATACACCTTGAAATCATCTGTACAGAATGTTGTTGACCAATATGTCTTAAACAATTTACACAGACTAAAATCAGATCAGAAAATTGTCTTAGACTCCTTCAAATACCTATGGCAAACTCCCATGAAAGTGAAGAAATATCAGTGGCGCTGCATGTTATATATTGCTCCTAGAGCAAGCCTTGTCTGAAATACTGTAGTTGTACCATAACATTGTGCAGATTTGTTATCACCATATCCACTTGCTCTTGATGCTATAACAATGCTTCAATGAGTTCTGTGTACAGTGGGGTGCACTGAGAATCTGATATCATCTGCACAATGCAAAGCAAGGTTCAATGTCTCTCTGAATAAAGAAGAATGATGAGGAGTCCTTGGTACTCTCTGAGTATGATTATTTTCTTGCAGACATTTCATTACCCAAACTAGGTAACATTATCAGTGCTAGTAAGGAGTGGGGTTTGCTCTCAGTTTATATTCTGGATGCTTGCCCTGTCAGTGTTTCTGGGAGTGGTCTTTGATGTTACTTGGTTGGGCTGTTTATTGTTAGCTTGTTTGGCAGTTCCTTGATTGGGGTATTCTTTATTTATTGATTGTTGGTCTGATATTAATCTTGCAGTTAATCTATGCTCATCTAGGTGTTGATTGCTGGTAGGGAAGTGTCTGGTCTTTTTGTTCCCTTTTTGGCTGGTTGATTGTCTCTTTTTGCACAGATATTGTTTATGTTTATGTGTCTATTGATGGCTAATTTGTCAGAATGCCAGGACTCTATAAATTTTCTAGCATTTTTGGACTTGTCTTGGTTTAGGATGGTCGCAGTTTTGCAGTTGAAACTGTGATTAAATCTGTCCATATGTTGTGAAATTAAAGAGTTTTCATCATGTCTTTTGACTGTGAGTTGGTGTTCATGGCTGCGTTCTGACAGTTGTCTGCCTGTTTGTCCTCCATAACGGCTGTTGCAGTCATTACACTGTATGTTGTAGATGACTCCTGATTTTTCTTCTAGGGCTACTGGATCTTTTGGTTTACTTAGGATGTTTTGGAGGACTTTAGTTGGCTTGTGTGCTACACTGATTCCATGTAGTTGTAATAATCTGTTGGTAGTTTTTGAATAATGAGGCTTTCAAAACTGATGTCAGCCCTGGAGGTAGGCAAGGTCAGAAAACAAACACCACAAGAACCATTTGATGTCATGGGATAATAACAGAATCTTGAAAACCTGACAAGAGAATCAACACAGGATAATCCTGAGTTTCTGTTTCACCCTATCCTCTCTTTCGGGGCTCAGTTCATGTTTATGTAATTCTTGCATTCCTTCTTCAAGGTTATTGATATACAGCTCTGCAGCAGATTAGAAGTGAAATGGTAGGTTGTTGCATTTTATTTGGGGGTTGAGTATACACATTATACACATACACATCCTTTATTCAAAAGGATGACACATTTAAACAAGATTTAAAACTTAACAGCTCCTTTACTATATTCTCTCCTAATAAATGCTCTTTCCATTTTAAGAATAAGATATTTAGGGAAGGACTATTCCATTTTTTAGATAAGTATTGTATTGTGTATAGACACACAGACCTCTTAATATGAAAGAAATGTGGAAAATACACCTTGCTGTTGTGATGGATTAGGCAATTTTTCCTGCAATGGAGTTAACCAGTGTGATTCTGTAAGCAGTTTGACAGTTAGCTGGAGAATATTTATTATGTTAAAAAGTTGCTAAATGCAAGTAGCATTTTGTAGCAAGATGCCCTCAGTTGTCCATAATTTTGTTTCAGATATTTTCATTTGTTTGTTCTGTATGTATCACAGTTTTACATTTTATTCAGGTTGTCTTTTAGCAGATCAGCAATTCCCTGTGGTATAAATTAGGTTAACAATTATTCCTTTTAAGATTGTTATTGAACTTCCATCGCTGATTGCAGAAAGTTTTCAAACCACATGCAATAGGCAAGAAGAATACAAGTAGAGATAGTCCTTGATTTTGAATAGAGGTAGTCACGATGGTCATACATTGAGCCACCCATGTGACCGGACCCAATTTTATGACTTTTTGCAGTGGCTATTAAGTGAATGTGGTGGTTGTTAAACAAATCAATGTAGCCCTAAGGCTGGCAACTGGCAAAAAATATCATGAGCATAGTCATGTGAATGCAGAAATGCTGCAACTGGTCATAAAGGTGAGCTGGTTGCTAAGTGCCTGAGATTCAGTCATGTGGTCACAGGAACTCTGGAACCGAGTCATAAGTAGCATGGGGGAGGGGTGCATCATAACTTCAATGACTACTTGTATTAAGTTGCGTTTCTGTAAGGCAAGCAGAGCGCTATGAAATCGTGTAATGTGTCAATGAGAAATAAGAGATTGGGATCCCTTAGAGCAGGCCATGGACCATGTACAGCCCATAACATTCTCGGATGTGGCACAAACCACCTTAAAATTCAGTTTAATATATTTTAAATACATTATTGAATGTAAACCAGATTAAAATATACGTCACAAACATTTAACTAAGTAAAATAAAAATGTAATAAAACATTGATGATACTGCATTTTAAAACTAAATAATAACTTTAGTCACCAGTGAACCAAACTCAAGAGCTCAGAGCGTGACTTCTGAGGAGTCCTGAACAAGTTGCCACCTCAGTCTAAAGTGCAGCAATGAGGATTGCTCGGCACAAGCCATACAAGAGCACTACTTGACAGGTGGTTCCGCTCAGTCTGCCTTCCAGGAGCCTCAAGCACCCTAGGCAGCTGCAATTAAGCCAATTAAGCTGTGAGCTTCTGCCTCTTCCCTATACTGGGAACTGACCTACTCCCAACTCAGGAGCCTCCACAACTTTCAAGCATGTATAGTATGTTCCATACTGTGTATATTTCCTAGTTTTGATATTTTAAGTAAAAATATATAAATATTTGAACATGTTATTATTGTATATATTTACAATTCACTGATATTCTTATATCATGACACACAAAGTTGTATTTGGTATTTCCCCACTCATAGGTTTATTAGAAATTAGAGGGAATATTGCATGGAGGTGGGATAGGAGGTGAGGGGCTGGTCCCCATGATAATCTTTTGCAAGATTTAGTGGCTCTCATTTGTCTTGAGTTTAACACCAATGCCTTAAGAGAGATAGATGAAGTTTCCACTCCTTGCCAACAGCCTTGGTTAACATTACTGGTTTCCTGCAATGAGAAATCAGCATTGGGTGACCCAAATAGGAGAAGCTTATTTGTCTCCAAGTCTGTCTGCACAACTCTGTTCTTGGTCACTGGGAAATGGAGTGAACTTGGCTTCCCCTGTTCTTTCCAGTGCTAAAACTGCTATATTCCCTTTGCAAGAAACATGTTTTTTTGTAAGCAGACTAGTAACAGACATAAACCTCATTATTTATTCATTTTTTCAGCTCGGGAGAGTGGCATATGTGAGGAAGGGAGAGAGAGTCTGTGCTTGTGTGTGTATGTGTGTGTGTGTGTGTGTCAGTAGTGGGATTCAAATTTTTTCTACTACCGGTTCTGTGNACCGGTTCTCCAGAATTGGTCAGAACCTCCTGAATACCACCTCTGGTGTGTGTGTGTGTGTGTGTGTGTGTGTGTGTATCATTAATTAGGATTACTCTTCATTAAAACTATTTTATGTTGTCACAGGCTGGAACTAATGGATACATGGCTCCTGAAATCTTAAAGGAAGAAAGTTACAGTTATCCTGTAGATTGGTTTGCTATGGGGTGCAGTATTTATGAAATGATTGCTGGTCGAACACCATTCAAGGATTACAAAGAAAAGGTTGAAAAAGATGAAGTTAAAAAAAGAACCATAAATGACGAAGTGCAGTTCCAGCACGCTAATTTTGATGAACCAACAAAAGAAATCTGCAAACTCTTCTTGGCAAAGAATCCTGAAAGTCGTTTAGGAAGCAGGTATCATTTTTTTCCCTCTTTTGATTGAGTGGTACTGCCATACTTTTTTAAGGAACTGAAGTTCAAATGTCAGTACTGTAGAATTTTCTAAGGCTGCTTAAGCTAAAGAGCTAAGATCTGTCTGGGTGCAAAAATAATCTAACCGCAGTAATCTCCCTGGTTGGATTATTGCAAGCCATTGTCCACAGCTGCCCTTGAAGTTTCCTGGACTGCTTCCGATATTTTGTAATCAGGATTTTAGCTGCTATAGAAATTTTGTTCACTTTATCCCAGTGAGCTAGTTGGTTCTTTGCTTCCAAATTCATTCCAGGTTTTGATGCTTATTTCAAAATCATAAATGCCACTACTTTCCATTACTCCTAAAAGTGTCTCTTCTCGTATTGGTCTTTCCATATCTTAAACTTTGTACAAGTTCCTGATAGCCTATGGATTAACAGAAATTTCTGTAAAACCTGAAGGAAGTTTTGACAATTGACTGAATCTGCACCTCTAAGCCACCTGTTAAAACCTGCCTGTCCCAGGCCTAGTTAACAAGAATACTTGACAGGTATTTTCCGACTAGCAAATTCTTATTGAGGAGGGAGGGAAGCAAGAAGAATCTACTAGTTCATTTCCTTAACATGACCATGGACAATAAAGAGCAGCACCATTTGGTGTGTCATTCCTGTTACAGCAGGGGTCCCCAACTCCTAGTCTGTGGAGCGGCACTGGTCCACAGTATGCCAACTGGGCCGTGCAAACAAGCGAAGCCCATCCATGGGATGCAGGCAGCACAGGACACCACGTCTCCTCTGTCCGTGAAAAAACCTCTCTCCAAGAACCATTCCCTGTTGCCCAAAAAGTTGGGGGCCGCTGTGTTACAGGATAGGGATCCACAGTGGCAGCAGCACATTTTATGCCAGCCTGCCCTTTTTTTTCTTTTTGGCCAGATCAAGGATTGGCGAATAGCATTTTATTGAATTTTGGGAAAGAGCTGCTAGAGAGTACATAGGAGGATCTGAGAAAATAGTGTTGTTTGGTTCTTGTTGAATCTGGACCTGGAGAGGCCCAGGTTTTACTTACTTACTTACTTANGCACAATTGTGCACTTATGCACGCCCCTTACANNNNCTCTTAGGAATGGGATGAGGTCAGTAGTGGATAGTTTAAGGTTAAAGGAATGGGGGTTAGAGATTCAGTTCCCCTATTGAACCACGAAGTTTACTGGATAATTTGGGGTTAATTTTTCAGTCCTAATTCCATTTCTCACAGGGTTCTTGTGATAAAATATGATAAAATATTCCCCACAAGTGCATGCCTGCCCTGAGTTCCCAAGTGAAAAGGCAGTATATCAATACAATAAATAAATGCCGTATTATGGTGAAAATGATTGAATAATCATAATCTTATGTATGACATTCTGGAATCTCAGGTATGACATTCAAGGAATTTGGCTTGGGTAAAAATAAGAATATTGAAAAAGAAGCATATTTCTTTTGGATATATAATGCTAAGCAATTTCACAATACCAAAGTCTGTTATTAAAATCACACAATCAAGGAAGGCAAGATCTTGATCTTTGTGCACTAGTCACAAAGGATTCTGTCATCATATGCAATTTAAACTTTGGTTAAAGTTGAGCAGAACATTAAGATTTGAGGAAGAATTCTTAGGAAAGAAAGGTGGCTGGCATTTTATATATCTCAATTCAAGTATTCTTTTTATAAATGAAAACAGTAGCTGTGCTAAACATGGTTACTAGGGATAAGCCTGTAGTGATTATAGCCTGCATGTGAAACTGCAGATTCACAGTTCACTTCCTCACAACTGAGACATTAGTCTTGCTTATGTATAAATAGTTAGAAACTCCAACCCTCTCTCTGTGGGATACGGGTAAGATTTGGAAAGGGCTTAGTTTCCATCTCTCAGACATTTGGAATATCAAATAAGCTGAAGAAATCTGGGAACACTGAAGCAGAGGATCATTTGTTCTGTAGAAATTATAGTATAACTAGGAATTAGATCTTACTTTCTTTTTTTTTGCGTTGTATGAGGTTCCATGTCCTTTACCTCTCTGAACAAGTTACAAAACTAGATGTTTTCATTTTCAAATATATTTCAGGCTGTGTTCCTAAGAATATTTCTTTTCATTAGAATTTATTGTGATGTTTAATAATAGTTTCAAACCTGCTCCTACAGAATTTGGGAAGAGAGCTCTTTATCTGAGGGAACTTCATCTTCTGTTTTCTTTACTTTTTTGTGTTGTTTGCATTGTTTATGTTTTTATCATGGTTGCTATATATCTTTTAAATAAATAAATATATCTGTAGAAGAACAGATGAGGGTGGTGGTGGCAGCAGTACTAAGCTGCTATTTGAAAGAAGGACATAAAATGATTCTGATTCTGATTTTCATTCTGCAGACCTGCCCTACTACAAAGCAATGTTAAACTATAAAGAGTTTTGGTTTTTTTTTTTGTGTGATGCTAATTTAAGAATAATGGGTAAGGATTGTGAGAAGGGGGACAATGATACTTTTCAAACATGCATATTGCATGTTGGGTGCTTTAGTTATGAAATAAATGAAATAAATATCAGTGTTTGGTGTCAGATGTTCACTCAGGTCCTGTGTATTTCATTGGACTTCTATAAAGCTCTGATAACAGTGGTAAAACTACACAAAAATTCAGACAATCCAAAAGAGGGATTTTTACAGAACAGTATAGAAGCTTTTAAGAATGGTGGTAGATTGCTTCAAATGCCAAATAAAATGGCTTATAAATATTTAAAAAAATATATTCTGCTTGAAGGGCAACATTTTTCATATAAATAAAAAGTTTATTCAGTTAGAGATATAATAATATATTTATGGTTACATTCTTGTGTCCAAAAAATATTCAGTATACCAGCATTTCATAAATGTATGCCTTCTACACTGTGTAGGATACCTCTCCCAGCTCACTGGCCAATGTCAGGTAAGGAAAAAGTTAATTTTAATTTAATTTTAAAAGCCCCCTAAAATGTAAACTAGAAAATAAAAATTTAAAATGAAATAAAAAATCCATATACAATAAATTGTGTCTGAAACAGCTGTAAACTATAATCAAATCTTAAACATCCTGAACAAAAAGCAGTGTAAAAGTCCTAGAAATAAATAAAGTTAAAAGTTGAAAAGGACATAGCTAATATATTAACTTTTAAAAAATAGTACAAGAAAAACATTGTTATGAATAAGGCAGCCAAACACTATCTCTGATGAAGGAACTTTAAAAACACATGGAGGTATCAATCTAAAGAAAAAAATAAATACATTTTTAAATACCTGTTTTTAACGCCACCCTATATTTTTATTGGGAAAATATTCCCAATTACTCAATAAAAGGACAGAGATACATTTTAATGCTTGCATATTTTAGAGTCTTTATATTTTGCTCTAGTTCATTTAATGTTGTATTAACCTCTAAAGAATCGGGGAATTGTCTTGCAATAATTATTTGTGCAGATGTTTTTCATGCTGCTGTTGATACTGCCAAATGTGCTGCTTTAGCATTCTTTACCAGTTGTGATCTTTCCATGTCATGGCAAAGACGTTTTGCTTAGCCCCTAATGATTAAACTATCTTTCAAAGCCAATGTTTGGCCCAATTGATGCAAGCTATAATGAAACACAAGGAAACATTGGAATTAAAATGCTGATTGAAAATACTAACTGAAAAGCACAGATCACACTAATTAATAACTTGAATTGGGCTATTTATTTATCTGTTAAATTTATATTCTTCTTCTTTGCCAAAAATAACACTCAGCATGGCTAACAAGCAAAATACAGATGAAAATGTTATGTTTATGAGTAAAATATTAAAATAAATACACTAAAACTATGATTCAATGCACCAATTGAAAAATAAACAGACCTCTCAATTAAAAATCAACAATCAATGCCAAACATTTCCTGAGGGTATGCAGAGGATAACAGAAAGAAAGAATAGGCTTGGCTTCTTCTGGCTTGAATTCCACTGAGAACGTGCTCTGTCTTATTCTCACAAAATGTGGGTCCCAAACAGATAATTTTAATGGGAACCTTAAATCCTGCATATAGGAGATGTGGGCTTCCAATGAGTTTACATCCAAAGTGAATAGAGTATACGCTGTTGTTGTTGTTGTTGTTTTCATTTTCTCCAGAAACAGTCTGATAGCCACAAGTGTTATAGAGCATCTATCGAACTTTATCAATTGCATGCTTGTCTCTCATTTCTTTTTACTGCCACTATATGTAAGATATTGTGATTGGGTGGGGGGGGGCATTCATTGTATATTGGAGACAGCAGAAAACCTGTCTATGGTTGCTAACTAGAGATATTGTTCAAGAACAACTTTATAAAGATTAACTTAAGATTCTGGTAAGGTCATTGAGCCCTTGGGTTATCTGTTTAAGTATGCATTGCATAAGTTAAAGCTTCTTATAGGCAGCTTTAATTTGCACACTTGACCCTCTAAAAAGGTTCTGATTAACAGCAAACATCAACAATCCAAGGGTCATAAGAGGTGAACTATTTCATCTCCTAGGTCCAATTATGTAAGTTTTGTAGAACTAGGTTTTCAATCAGGGGCATTCAGAAAGAAACAGATCACTAACCAGAAAGAAGCAGAAAAATATTTTATTTCATGGGTATGAAGAATACACGGACACACACTCACACACACACACACACACACACACACACACACGAACTGGAATCTGATATTAACAGGTTAATCCAAGAAGAATTGGATTTTCACTTTTCAAAATTAATTTACAAACACAATGTGACAGCTAAAACAACAAATGAGACCAATTAAACAATGGTCGCCAGCAGATTATTTAGTCATTATCTGGAAGGCTAAATGCAATCAGTAAGTATATGTCAGTTTCTAAGAAACAAGACTATATTAGGCCAAATATACTCTCCAAAGAAAAAGCATTATTTTTGTTGGGGCAAGCATTGAGAAGGCTATGTTCCAAGAAGATGCCAAGATGTAGCATTTGAAAAAGATTGTGTGAATATCTTTCAGAAGATATTCCCTAAATATTTTTGCTAATGTTGGGAAATATTGGAATATTAATATTGCTAAGTGGGCTAAAAAAGACAAATGTAATTATACATACTATGACTTAGTTTATCTGCAGATCATCTGCCATACACATAACTCTCCCAACTATATATCTAATTAACATATTAGAGAGATCCAGTGCTTGCTGACCCACATCATTCACCTTCCAAACATCTCCAGAAATGATTGTTAACAAAACTTTTTGCATCTTTATTCTTTATTTCTTTTCATTTTTCTTTGTTCCTTTGCACTTTCCCTTCCCCTATCTTTTTCCTTGTAAATAATGTTTGTTTGTTTTTTTAATTTTATCTTTTACAGAACTGTAGCAAAATATATATTTATTTTAGCCAGGGAATAGCTGAACAGACTTTAGTACATTCATTTTCTAACCACTCAATTTTTTTGAGAAAACCTGCAGTGTATTCATGATAAAGTTAAATAACTAGGTTAAGTTCACCCAGAACTTGATGTTTTTATGAATGAATCCATGTGGGTTTCTTGGCCTGACATGTACGCACTTGAAATTTTTTTAAAAGTAAGTGTAATTTTCTAGAATCTCGTGTTCTAGAAAATATAATTTCAATGGTTTTCTCATAGGTGATAATGATAATTAGAAGTAATATGAAAAGATAATTATAGTGCTAGTGAAATGGTAAAAAGTACTCGAGGATTTCTTTTCAAAATATTTACCAATCTACATTTTTATTAAACAAAAATATAAAATAAATCTGATTATTAATCTAGCAAATGAATTAAACATTAAAGCTTATTTATGGGCTAGTTCAATGGGTGATCCAGCCAACTATGGCTTATTTAACAAACTGAGATTAAATAAATTGTAACTTATTAGGCATGAGTGAACCAGGAATTAGATTTCTCAGAACATTTAAATCTGTTTCTGGTAGAGGTCTATCAGAACTCTAACAAATGTTAACAAATAAACATTATCTAGCTATGCTATACTCTCCTTCATCATGTTGTTAGGTGACTCTTGTACATGCATGCAAAGGCCTAGTGGTGGTGCTCAAATGTCAGTTTCTAGAAAGGAAGAAAGTGATGGCCATTGAGTTTCCTTTAAGAATTATTCCCTAACACAGCCTGCTGGCACATAACTCACAAAAAAATATCAATAGTCTTGGCTGTCTGAACTAGAGTACCTGTGGAAAATAGGAAGCCAAGTTTTTATAGCTGGACACTGAATCTAATTTTGGTGATTGTGTTTTACATGAGCATTACAAAAAGATAGAAATTTAAACATTTTCTTTTGTTTTACATGATTATGGTCACAGAAAATCATGTCTTTTAATACTACTCAGCGGCATGGTTTATTGTCTGTTCTAAAACACATTTTTCTCCAAAACTAATGAAATTCAATGTTTGGAATAAATTCTACATCATTTTATTTATTTTAAAATTTATCTATGTGCACATTTTTGAATAGCATTCAGTATACATCTTCACTATCCTAGGTGAACAAAGTAGCTTCTTTTCAATTAATTGAATTTATTTAACAGAAGTACTGTCCAACCCCAAATGAATATCAGTTTCTCACAATATAACAAAAAAAGAAAGATAAAATATAACAAACAAAACCAGCAACAGAAATAAGTTAAAAGCTGATAAAGAGCAAAATGACTGAAACTTGCCTGTAATAAAACATAGAAGAGGCTCTATCACCCCAGTCCAAAATCTTGGACAACCCTATTAGAATGGGAGCTACCCAGTAGAAGCAAAGATAAAATAGGATGACAAAATGACATACAAAATGACCTGATGTCAGCTTTGGAAGCCATTTCCATGCTGGCACAAGTGGGAGGGGGGTGGATTCAATTGAGTAGCTCTAGGTAGACAAAATAAAATTCTTTTTTTAGTTCAAGGTCATTGGGTATGGCGCAGGATGAAAAAAGGATCTTACTTTTGGACGGATTGTGATTGGGCCATGTGATGTGATGATAGCCAAGGGGGGATGGATTTGCAGTTTGGGAATCGTGGGAAGTCCGAAATCTTTCAGATTCGGGATTCTACAGATGTGCCAGATGCTATTCTAATAAAGGTACTTTTGAGATATGTTTTTCTCGGAGTTACTGATTGGAATGGAGGTTTGCTGGAACGCTGACACCTGATGCATACCAACCCTTTGGTTATCAGCTGTGCAAAAATTACAGGGGACAAATAATTGCCCCCCCCCCATCCCTTGTAGGACTTTATTACCAGCACCTTGAATTGCACCAAGAAACAGGTTGATAACAAGTGCAGCTGAAAGTTTCTTCTCCAGGTCAACAATCATGTCAGATTTAACCTTCTTACCTACACATTGCTTATTTTTTAATATAATTTAATTCCTTTGAGATTATACCCACTAATACCTCAGTGGCTGAGGAAGATAAAAATTATAGTCCACAAGTCACCAGTTGAGAGAAGGCTATTATATTGTTTCTTTAATGCTACTCAAGTTATCCACAGGGAAAGAAGGCTAACTAATGAACACTAGACATTCTTAGCTAAAGGAGATCTATCAGAACAAGATATATGAATTAATCTGTATAAAAATGTATTTATCAAGTATTGTTTCCCAGTGCGCTATTAAAGCTTCTAATTTGGAAAGTAACAGAAGACCTCAAACTTAATAAATTAACAAAACTTTGATTGTTTCTTTCTGATCCCACTGGTAAACCCACTGGTATGATTAGTATAAATCTGCTTCATAGGACTATTTGAAACACCTTTTTTTCTTGTTTTGTTACAGGAGTAATGATGATGATCCCAGGAAACATGAATACTTCAAGTCAATAAATTTCCACAGGCTGGAGGCAGGTCTTATTGATCCTCCCTTTGTGCCAGATCCATCAGTTGTCTATGCCAAAGATGTTGCAGACATTGCTGATTTTTCTGAAGCTCGAGGAATTGAGTTTGATGACACAGACATTGAATTCTTTAAGAGATTTTCTACTGGTGCTATCCCAATACCCTGGCAAGAAGAAGTTATTGAAACGGGACTCTTTGAAGACCTGAATAATCCCAACAGATTAACTGAAGGTGACTCCAAATCTGGAATTTGTTTACTCCTATAAATCTTAAATTAATAATATGAAAAGTGGGAATGCATAATTGAATCTTCCAAGATTTCAAAGGCTCAGAGAAGTTTAACAAGCTGTCACTGACATCATAAAGGCAAGCTGATTAATCTGTCCTTTTCCGTACTGGAAATTTTATGACAAAACTTCAAGATTCTTTTATAATAGTGAAATACTTTAAGAACTTGTGATGGTTTCTGGACAAACAATCGTAGCTATTAGGACAGAGCACTCTATTTGGGACTGCCACTATTTTATTATAATTCCATAGTAACACACCTACCTTCTTTACAAAATGGACCCTATTCTTACAAAGAAGAACAAAATTCAAATTGATTTCAGTGATGTAGAACTCAGAACACTTATTTAAAGTGCTTTCAGGCACAGAACTATTTTAAAAAGCAACATGCAATTCTTCAATTTCTTTTTCTTAAGGTAAAAATAAACATTAGAACTGGTGGGAAAAAGTGGAAGTTTATAAATAAAAGAGGAAAATACCTGGATCTCATATAAAATGTTGTGAATAAGATGGCAATTACACAATAAAATTCTCATCGGGAACTAGTTTATCTGCATTGTAGATTAAGCATTAATTTATCAAGGATATTTTTAATACCGATTTCAATTTCCTATCAAATTTCTTGATAGGATCTTTTCACATTGATGAAAACCATAGTTTAAATTAAACAAATGGACTGCACCAGTTTGTAACTGGTGTTTAAGTAGACAAATACAAATGGAATATAAATGTTTATTCAGTCAGCAGTGAATTTAATTCAATTTGTTAACAATATTTACAAGTGCATTAAAACTTTGCAAAATAATATAGTTATATTTGTATAGCATAAATATAATCATCTGGTTCTTATAAAATGCTTTGTGGATGTCTCCTATACAAAATCCATTTTTGACATTGTGAAACTAGCTTGTTCAGACCAAAGAATGTGCACTAAAACTGTTGGAATTCTTAATTGAGTGTAAGTTATCACTTATACAAATAGTTTGCCTGAAAGTCAATTTCCATGTTTGCACTTGAAATTATTTATACAAGGAAAAGTTCACTCAATTCAACCTCCTCAATCTCTTAGTTTTTAAAAAATATGGCCTTTCTGAAAAACAAAACAAAACAAATGAAAAGAGTTAGATATCTTGGGGGAATTGATGGCTGGAGAATCTGCACAGCTATACTCTCATGAATATGAAACAGTAAAATATTGGTATATCCATAGTGACATTTCAGAGTATTTTCCAGCTTGTCTCCAAACTTATTTACATGCATATTGCCACTCTGTTTTGGCAACACAAACCTACTGAAATGTTTCTGATTCAATACAACAATTAAGTAAAATAAATACTTATTCCAGTTTATAATATTGTGTTCATCAATTAATTTATGTGGCTTAATTTAGTTATTTTTTCAGTTAAGAATGCATTAGGGCTACACCTCAAGATCCAAAAGGTACACATTAATTTGTATAAATATACATGACTTTTGCATAAGGTACACAACATTTTTAGACATGTGGCTCAAACATCTTCAGTCTCTGGTTAGTTTTACTATTTCTTGTCTTCCACCTTTCATAATGGCCTTCTTCAGCCACAAGCAAATCTTTTTTTTAAAACTTAATGGGGCAAATAATGCCATCACAATTCCTAAATGGCGACCTAAAGACTGGGAGGGAATCTAAACACCAGGGAGGTTACAGTGTTAGATCCAAATACAGCAAACAGTGACTCAGGTCAATCTAATTTTGATATACTGATATGTTAAAACACTATACAAAAAACCCACAGTAAAATATATATAAAATCTCTGTCCTTTTCTCTTTTTTCCTATTGTATCCACACACATTCAAATCAGAATATTTTTTGATAAGAATTGGATTGTTCAGGAAATATATATTATTATCTTTTTGAATTTGAGCCCCTTTCTCATCATCAGCTCACTTAACCATCAACTATGTACAGTATCTAGAATTGAATTGGTGACATTACTTAGTTTGGTAATAAAACGTCTGCAAGAAAATGACCAACCTCAAACACCACCAAGGACACTACAGGATCTAACAAAGTCTTATAGTGCAATTAGTTAAAGAATATGCTATTTGGATAAAAAGAGAAATCCACTGGTGTAGTTCAGGAAAGTACAACAAAGAGGCAGGGGAGAGGAAGGAGGAATTAGAAGAAAATTATCATGAGCTCAGAATGCCTTACATCACTGAGTTTCCTAAAACATTATGTTTTGAATAGGTAAAAAATTTCTAAAGTATGTAAACTAAATACTTCACTTAAGTAAAATTCTACATGTACTGCTACTCATTTTTAACACGTATGTTATGGAACATCGGCTTCAAAGAGAATCTAAATAAACATTGTTTATTTTTAGTAGTTTTAAAAAATCATTGGATCAACCAAAACTACATGAGGCCTCTAATATTAACTGAATATTTGGTGCTCTAACTCTAAACTTCTTGTATGCAATTGCCTCTTTCCTAGTCTGGTATGACTACATCAGAACAAAATATTGGCAGGCAGCATTTTATTCATCTACTGAGCACTCTTTATCATATATATTAATCAATGACAGTCTAAGTGATCTGATTTCCTCAGCTTTTAAGTTTTCTAGACTTCTTGTTATGTCCTATAATTCTTTTGACTGAAGATTATTCTATTGGAACATTCAAAATGCGTAACTCTTGGCCTATCACTGAGCTGTGTTTATTCATTATCATTGTCATTGTCAGCTTTTCCTGCAGGATAATTTTAAGGGTGGCCCAATACAGTCAGGATTGGCCAAAAACCCAAGTGACATCTCTGTTCCAACATCTAAACAGAATAGTTCGTGATTTTTACTTCAGAAATAGAAATGGGAGAACATTCCTTACACATCTAAGTTTTGGTTAAACTAAAGGTGTATAGGACACTCAACTCTTTGTCTTTCCCAAAATGCTACAAGACCTCAGGTCAGCTCTTCCTGATTCTTTTCAGTGATGTGCCTTGAACATAGTATGCCTATCATGTATAATGCATTTGTGTTATGTAATAAGGTGTATGTTTCAGCCTCTTGGATAAAAAACAAAAGTAAATACGGTAGATTTTCCATTTTTCTCAACCTTTTACAGGTCTAGTATATGATCAAGAAACAATGCTAGAACTCTTAAAATATATTAATATAAGAGTTAGCAGATATTATTCTGCTGACCTCTGCTTTGCGATCAAGACTGGATGTTTTTTTCTCAGCATATTTTTGATGCTGCACTATCGCCATGAAAACAACATGTGTTTCATTGTGCTAGAAAGCTGGCAGTACACACCACATTTTAATTGTTGCTTACAACAAATCTGTAATTAGATGACGTTGCAACCTAATTTGGGAGAAGTAAATTTATTTGGCAATTTGCATAGAAGAGGGCAAGGCTGAAAGCCTTATTTCCTTGTTGCATCAAATTTAATGAACACATGAAATAATCCCCACTGGGACTATCTGAGGTGATGAAATCCCAGCTGAGCATGTTTTTATGTTGCTGCATCTTGAAAAAAACAAGCTCACACATCCAATATTTTGCCACTTGAACCGGCAGGTTCTGTGATAAATAGCATTTTATTACAGAGAGTCGTTTAAAAAAAACAGATTTTATTTTTGTGAAATTAATGCCAAAAGTAAGAATGGATTGTCAAAATCCCTTCAGGCAACTCAGGGATTAAGATAAGTGTTTTTTAGTCTTGGCAACTTTAAGACGTATAGATTTGAATTTCCTGAATTCCCTATCTAGCCATGCTGGGTTAAAATCCACACATCTTAAAGTTTTACTTTAAAGAATTAAGATAAAACTCTTTCCTGCTTCAAAATTACAATAGATGTGGATTTGCAATGCCACTTTTTCTTTTTAGAAATCCCAGCACCAGTGGTGGGGATTCAAATTTTTTTACTACCAGTTCTGTGGGCGTGGCTTGGTGTGTGTGGCAATCTCCAGATCTCCAGTCCCAGTCAGAGGTGGTAAGGTGGTATCTGCTGGTTCTCTGAACTACTTAAAATTTCCGCTACCAGCTGTCCAGAACTGGTCAGAACCTGCTGAATACTACCTCTGCCCAGCACGATATTGTGACTTGATGTATATAGTTCTGTTACCAATTTGGTATCCTATGGCCAATAGGGCATAACAATTGCAAACGCAAGAATTTTGGTTTTTTTTCTTTCCTTTCTCCTTTAGAGAACAGAAAGGATTGCTCAGTGTAAAAAACACTGTAATTAGGGAATTGATTTTCAGTGTCTTCTCAGTAAGCTGTACAGGATGTTTACTGATTCTGATTACCCAAGCACTGCAATAAAAACTTTACAATGAAAGCAGTATCTTAAAGCAGTGTTTCTTAAACTTTTCTCTCTCTCAGGAACCATTCCCTCTTTTAATAATTTTGGAAGACCCCCAAAAGAACTTTTGCTTTATGGGTTACATTTATCAATATTTACCAGATGAAAAATTAAAATTGACACATGCATTTTAATTGACACATGCATTTTTCCTGCCCTCTGGGTTGGATTAATATTACTGATCAAAGTAATGCTTTTGCAATACTCCTGTGATGACTCTGGTCCTTTGTTATAACTTGTTAACCTAGTTAACAATAGTAGGCTAAATGTTTTAAAACAGCAGTGATTGAAACGGATGATTGAATTGTGTTTTCTCAGTGGAGTTTTGTAAAAACATGCTAGAAATATGTGCTAGATATATCATCTAACTCTGATTTCATACAAATAGAGAAATCAACTGTGTTGTCTTCATTTTTGTGCCAGCTCTTGTACTGACACACACTATGTGTGGGTGAGGTCTAGCAAAACCAGTTTAAGCAATAGCATTAAGCAATCCTGGATTTTCTCTCAGACAGCACTAGGCTCTTAATTCTGCTTTTTAAAAAAATTAGTTTTAGTTATTGAGGTAAGTGTTCAGCTAATGAGCAATAGATGTCTTTTACAAAACGTTCTTTTAATTGTATGATTAGAATACTGGCCTGCTGTAACTGGTGGGGAAAATGGCAGAGCAAATTATGAGAATCTAAAAACATGAAGTGTTGAAAACATGAAGTAGTGAAAAGTCAAAATAAAGAAATCTAGTAAAGAGACTGGCAGAATAGAAAAGAATATTACCCTACTGACAAAGAAAAACAAACTTAAAATCTTCCAAGTACATATAGGTCTCTAAATTTTGTTTGGTGGGATCTGGTAAGCGTAAGGGAGAATTCTAAAAAACTGTTCCTACATGTACCTCCTACTTCCAAACTTTTCCATGCCTGACATTTTACTGCCAGCCAAGCATACTTCGGGTATGAAGATTTGCGCTATGTTTAGGGGAAGGGGAAATTTACCACCTTTGGGGAATGGAAAGAACAAATGAGGTAAATCAAAATGTATCAGTTTTATTTCTCTTTCACAAGTTATTACAACCCCAGTTCCTCATCTCTTGTTACGTATAATTAACTCTGAGCCTTTTATGAAACACCACCATCATATTAATTATAAGACCCCAATTTAATGCCATGGCCACAAATATTTCTCAAATGGTGCCTCTCAGCCTCTCTTTCTGATCTGATATTTTAAAAATTAACAGTACTTCTTTTGGGGGTTAAATAATAGTTTCCATGTTGGAATTCAGTGCCAGACCTCAAAAGCATCTTTATTTCTATTCACAGTTCTAGTCCATTTTAGAATAGAAAATTAATTAGAATAGAATAATAAAAATTTTATTAACACTTTAAATGTATACTAATCAGCATATATTAAAATGGGATTTTGTTGCATTCAGCTCTCAAAATGTAACTATTATGCATATAACCACATATACACACACATATATGACACAGCTAATTTGGATGTATACATGGTGGGGGGGAAATCTTGCGAGTTTACACTAGACTGAAAAAAGAGATAAAGGTAAGCAGGGCATAGTATGGCTCATCTTTGGAAATTAGAATATCATGACAGGCTGCAGCTTTATAAGTTTACCTTCTGGAAAATTGATGTTTTGTAACTGGCAGCCATTTTTTGAGTGTGCTCAAAAATTCCCAATGTTTATTACATAAAAAAGTTAATAACACTGTTTTGCATTACAAGCCCTTAAAAGCTAGGAGAAGAAATAACATGAAATGCTTTTTAGAGCACTGAACAGTAATCAATACTGTTAATTTCCAGATGTGCATCCATAGAAATACAGATAATAAGCTAAAACAAGTATGAAAATCTCCTGTTGTAAGAAGCATTCTATACATAGCTGAATATATATAAATCAGTCTCATGCCATTTATATATAAAGTCAATGCAGTTTCATTTGATGTCTGGCAAGGTGGAGGCTAATTTTGTACAAGAATCCAGTAGTTCAAAAAGTTAACTATGTTTTACATTGGACCATAGATGGAATACTTACACAAACAATCATTTCTCCATGCCCATATTTTCTAACATCAAGCTACTATTGAAGGGCAAAAGGAGATAATGGTTATTTTGCCTCATTTTTTCCTTTCAATGTACTATTAGGGATAAAAAAGAGAATTTTTTTACCCAACCATTTACATAGGGATGTTCCAAGGAAATTTTCTTTCTTTCTAGTCCAAACCTACCATGTTATGTATTGCTCAAGCCAACCTTTTTGGGACTATCACTTCCAGAATTTTGAATGAAAGGCATGATACAAATCAAACAACAGAAAGATTCCCACCCATACTGGCTAATGGATCTGGAAACTACAAACTTAAGGAGGCTAGACCAGATAAATTAAGGAGTGAAATGTACAGCTCACAGCTCCTGGTTTGTAGAATGTCACAGGGCTCGGTGCTTTTTCTGCTCTTGTTTAACATTTACATGAAACCACTGGGTGAGTTCATTGTTCACTACAGGATGAGTTATCACCGTTATGCTGATGATGCACACAGTTATATATCTCTGTCCTAGGTGAAGAGAGTGATGCTGTGGAGGTTCTTTTGTGGTGCCTGGGGGCTATGGAAGGCTGGATGGGAAACAATAGACTTCAGCTGAGCCCTGATAAGTACAGTAGCTGTAGGTGAGACCTCTGTATCTAGGAGTTTATCATCTTTGAATGGAGTTGTATTACCCCAGACACCCTGTGTAAGTTGGAAGTCCTCTTGGATTCATGACTTCTGTTTGAGGAGCAGATGACAGCTATGACTAGGAGAGCCTTTGCACAACTCCATGTTGTGCATCAGTTAAACCCTTTCCTGGATAGGGAGTCTCTCCAGTCATTCATGCCCTAGTCATTTCCTGTCTGGAATATTGCAACACGTGCTACAGGGAGTATCTGAAAATTTCAGCTGGTACACAATGTACCACGAGCTATATGGGTGGCCAAAGAAAGGCCCATATAATACCTCTGCTCTGTGAACTGCATTAAGTACCAGTTTGCTTCTGGGTCCAATTCAAGGTGTTGGTTGTGACCTATAAAGCTCTACATGGCATGGTGCCAGGCTACCTATGGAATTGGATTCATCCCATTACATAGGCCCATCCCGCCCAGTCAGACAGGGAAGGTATGTTTCAGAGCCTGTCAGGTGAAGAATTCTGACTGACTGGATCTAGGAAGAGAGCCTTCTCTGCCATTACCCCTGCCCTATGGAATATTTCCCCCCCTCCCCAGAAGTGAGGCAAGCCCCCACTCTCCTGGCTTTCCAAAAAGGACTTAACCATGGCTATGCAGCCTCATGTGGGGAGCCCAAAGGAGCATGGAGCTGTGAGGCTGATTGGTGCCATGAAAGCCTTCCCTTTGCTTCTCTTAATTAATCTTTAACAGGGATTTACTATTCTTGTCTCCTTTAAAATTTTTAATTCTAACATCTTAATTCTAGCATTTTAATATCTTGACATTTATTGTACATTGTCCAGAGTCTTTCAGGGAAATGGACGGTTCAGAAATGTGAAAAATAAATAAACAAACAAAATTAAGGGTTAATAAATGTGTTAAAAGATTCTGAAGATGCACACAGTGAGAAAAAAAGAATTATTCTTACAGTACGTTTTTTTCATCTGAAGCAAAAATAAACTATTGCTAACTCTTGCTCTTCCTAGTAAACTATATGTTGCAAGAAAGAAGAGGAAGAATAAATAATAATGAGCAAATTTAATGGCATTGCCTTATGTTATTCTCAACAATGGAAAAGATTGAAATCAGGATCAGTCCTATCAAATCAGGATAGCAAACTTGAACATCAACATTTTTCTCCTCATTCTATTGGAGAATTTTTGTAAAAGGTAACTCAAACCATTTTGAGAATCTGGAATGTTTTGTGTGCTAAAAGTAGTACTACTTCAGCCCATATTAACTTGCTGCTCCCTAACACAATGTTACATACTGTATACTTCCCACCCTGTAGTGGTGTAGTACAAGACTGACAAGGAGATAGTGATGTAAATCACCTTTTTCTTTGCACATATAAGACATACTTAGCCGAAGGAATCAAACCTTGTGCAACTTAGCAAGCTTTGCATTGTAAATCCCTTCACATGTCTATGCTAAGAAATTACTTAGCAAGCTTTGCAGATTGCATTATAGTATTGTAAATCACTCTCACCTTTGAGCCTTTTATCCTACTTGTCCCAATTAAGAGGAGCAGGACAGCATGAGTTTCCAGATCAGATGCTTACTGAGGGCAGAGAAAGCAGTGGCAGCCTATTAGAAATGATATCTTCCATAAACATATTGTTAACAAATTATTCGACTGAGATGTCAGAAACAGTTTAAAAATAGGATCATGTGACCTCCTGAGGGCTAGGGCAGGACTGATCTCCATGTTGCCAAAGGAGAAGTTGATCTACATTCAGTTTCAGAATAGGAACCAGTTAAAAAGTGAAGCAGGATGGGCAAGGACTAAGGTGTAATGGCTCGGCTATTTGACTGATACCAGAGATATCCAGTTTCTACTCTACTTTCAGCCATAGCAGCTCATGTGGTCACTTTCAGCCTATCTCACAGGATTGTTGTGAAGAAATATAGGAGGATGGAGCACTATGTACGCGCCTTGAGTTTCTGAACAAAGATGGGATATAAATAATGTGCACATTTGTGTCAGAGAAGAGGCACATAAAGCAATAAGAATAACCAATCTTTCTTTCTTCTTCTTAAAGCTACTGCTTCTTTAAGAGCTACATCATGCCTCAATTCCTTGCTGCTGGGTGAGTGGCGGGTGGCAACAAGGGATTGTAAGACCGGAAGGGAGCTGTCATGGAATCTTCAAAATAGGCATCATATGACTACAGCAATGGCCTGACCACAGCAGCAACTGGAAACAGCTGGAAACAGCTGGAAACAGCCTCAACTTTTCCAAATCTGATTCCTTTGGGAGTCATAGGTCCTGGATTTTGGACACATTCTGTACATTAACCCAGGGGTCCCCAACCCCTGGGCCACAGAGCAGTCCTGGTCCTGGTCCTGGCCTGTTAGGAACTAGCCGTGTAAGTGGCATGTGAGCAAGCGAAGGTTGTGCATGAAACCATCCTTCCCTGGTCTGTGGAAATCAATTTTTCTTCCAAAACCAGTCCCTGCTATCAGAAAGGTTGGGAACCACTGATTAACCATTTGAGGTTTTCTTGGTTCAAAACTTGTTGCAATACAATCCACTGTTTTATTTGTTTGTTTGTCATGTTTATTTGCCACCCTCTTGCTGTGGGGTTACTCTGGGAGGCAAAGTATTGGTAATGACAAGAGCTTCACAATATATAGATCATAGAACCAGTTTGGTCTAGTGTTTAAGGCACCAGGCTAGAAACTAGGAGATTGTGAGTTCCAGTTCCACCTTAGGTATGAAAGCCAGGTGGGTGACTTTGAATCAGTCATTCTCAGTCCAGCCCACCTCACAAGATTGTTGTTTTGGAGAAAATAGGAGCAGGAAGTATTATTAGATATGTTTGCTGTCCTGAGTTGTTTATAAAAGTAATAAACATAGGATTAAAAAAATCTTATTTAAAAAAAAATCAATAAAATTGTTTGGGTATTTCACCTTGATTTGAATCTATTGTCCCTGAATCCTAAAAGTCTTATTGGCTCCTAACTGGCCATCGGGTGGCAGCACCCCCTTTGTTCCATCCAACAAGTCAGACAGGCATTGTGGAAGAAAGCTGACCTGCTATTTATTTATCACCTAAATCAGGATCAGAGCACAATATAATACAAAATGGAAACCCTTTGCTTGGAGCAAACAAAACAAGCAATCTACTCTCCTGAAACAAATGCAGAAAACATGCAAGAAAAAAATCTGAATCTCTTGAGTCAGTTCTTCAAGGCTCATTTCTTATGAACAAGCACTGTAGTGAGAGGAAAAATCATTAAATGCCCTGCAGGTGCTGGAAACTGTAGGCTTCATAAGCTCCAGCCAGTATGGCCATCAGAAGGGCATTATAGGAACTGTGATTCAAAGTATCTGCAGGGTAGCAGGGCAGGGTTTCTGACCTAGATAAGGCAATGGAATCTAAAACATATGGACCCTGTTCCATATGATAACTTTCATAAGTTAGTGAACCCCAGAAAAGCTCACAAACCTAAATTTCAATAACTGACCTCATAGCTTTCCAGACAGTTTGTGCTCACATTAGTTTAAAACTAAAGAACTAGATAGGAGAAAAATATTTACAGATATATATGAAATGGCTATTGGCTTATTATAGGAAAGGGCAGATACATTAACACAGAAGAGAATATTTACCTAATGGACTGGAACATTGCTACAAAAATACAATAATTTTCATATCTATTGTTTCTCTGTTATAACATTGTTTCCACACCGTATTTAGTGTTAAAATACCACGATTCATTCATTTACATTTTATAGAAAGTAAGAACAACATTGTTTTTTTGTGACCCTCCTGAATTACAGCTATAAGATCTGACCTGCAAAAGTCTAGACAATGGCTAGATGTCAGCAAATTTCTGCATTACTTTGCTGCCATTTAGTGGTCATCCAAATTTGGAATCTGAATATTTCTAACGCTTCTCCTTTCTTTTCTGCAAGAAATCTTACATTTTTTGAGAAGTGTGGATACCTTTAGCACAATGCTTTTGCTTTTTAAAGAAGTTACTCTTTAAGTAGCTGACTCGTTATAAATGTTTAACTTCAATCAACCTTACAAGAACACACACATTTGGTAGACATCATATGTACTGATCCAACAAGCTGATCTGTTCTATATATATATTCTAAAATAAATAAATGGAAATAGCAGATTCATGTATATCCATTCTATTATGTTGTCCATATTATTGGGGCAATAATGTCTGGTTTGTTACATTTTCTTTTAATTCATGTTTTTTCCCTCAGCAAAGCCGAACAAGAGCAGATGAGAAGCAGGGTACCATTGTCTTCATCTTGCCAAAGAATGAGTGCCAAAGCTACATCCTGACCGTGCCTTACCGTCAGCTCTTCTCCAAACATGCTGATGGGATAACAAGAAAAAATATGCATGCATAGGCCTCTGAGAGATTATGTGAGGGCACCAAGCCATTAAAATGGCTTAGCTGTAAGGAGCTCTGGTACCCCTCTTTATAGGTCTGTTGTAATGGTTTTCAAGATAAGGTATGTGACTCACTTTGACATTTGAAAACATTGTGGTTATTATTACAATTATTATTTTCTAGTTTACTAAGAAAGTAAGAGCTATATTACAGTCCAAAGTACCAGACTGAGAAAGGTTGCTATAAATCAAGCAAATATATTAGAGACCTTCAAGTCCTGTCTTAAACTATCTGAAAATCCATTTATTGTTTGTAAAAATAGCTTTTAATTATCTATTATTCTCAAGATTTTCCTGCTTGCTTAAAAATAGCAGCTATCCTATTTTTTTCCAAAGAACAATGAAAAATCTAACAGTACTAGAAAGGAAGTATTATTTAACAGGAAATATATTGTGACTGGAAATATTGCAATAAATGTTTAAATAATTCCCATCTTCAGGTCATTCAGGAAAGTATATAGATTCCATTATTTTCATTTCTAAATAACTAACCATTTATAATTAAATAATAGGGGATATATTTGTATTTCATGCTCAGCCTAATGTGGAATGGTATGCTGGGAATATTGCATTATTATCAGAACAGTACTGTAAGACTCTCACCATTGATTTTTAATGACTCTATTGCAGGATCATAGCCAAAAAGTACATTATCATAAAACACCATAATTACCTTTATTAGCCATTAAGTAAAAAAGAAGAATCCATCAAAGGGTTTTTTCTTTGAGGCAAATGCTGTGGCTAGTTGTGAGTTCTAGTCCCACCTTAGGCATGAAAACCAGCTGGGGTGACCTTGGGCCACCCTTTCTCAATCCAACTCACCTTATAGGGTTTTGCTGTCAGGAAAATAGGAGGAGGAAGAGCATTAGGTATGTACACAGCCTTGAGTTACTTCTAAAGTAAAAAGGGCAGATTAAAAATCGAATAAATAAAAATAATATAGACAATTTTTTTTACTTAAAACTATTTTCAGGTAAATATTTTTACTGCTTTCACCAGCTCTTTCCTGTAAAAACAATACAGAATTTAGAGTAATTTAAAAATTAGAGCCATGAGTACATGCAGTAAACTTCACAGATGATTGGTGGTTAGTACTGTTCAGTGATATTACCAGTTATATAATAACATATACAGAATGCAGACAGAATAAACAAATCTATATAAAATTATTCACATATGTATAAACTTGCAGATTCATATATAAGCCCAAGTTAGAAGTTTCTTGTACCTCTCACTCTTTCCTCCATATTGAGAAATCTGAATATCTGATATGGGACAAGATTCAGCATCACTCATATAAAAAATATTTCATTCCACTTTTTCCTACGGGGCTTTCAAATTTGGTGCCTGCAATTGGAATCCTTCCAAAGGAAATTGAGTAAAGGTGTGAAATGCTTCAAACAGTAATTCCTATTACTGATGGGGAGGTGAAGCCTACTGCATTTGTGTGAGGGGCTAATTAATTAACAGTCCCTTCCTTGTGAGCATCCCAATCTCATTGGTAAAAGAGACATCCAGCATTTTCGTGGGCAGGTCTGAGGAGATGAATTAGAACAGAATTTTTTAAAGGTCAAAGTCAGTATGACTAGAAATCTATTTGATACCTCCAAGAAGTAGCTATTTACATTTTCTACTCTTGCTCAAGCCAGAGCTTGTTGAAGTTAGAGTGGTAGCCAGCAGGAACTTTCTTTACCATCAAAGTTGAAGCAAAAGATCTTCTGGAGCTTCAGATTTCAGAGGAAGAGAAGTTGATTTTGCAAGTGCTTACCCTTCCTGACTCATAAATAGCTACTGCATGATCAGTGGTTGTTCTAAGAGTCATTATATCTGATCTTATCTGTGTGCACTTGGGATACAGGTGATAGATCATAATAACAGGGCCTATATTTAAGCAGACTGATATATCATAGTATCTTGAATCAAATCTTTATTATGATCAAAGACCAGCATAAGGTGAGTGGGTACAAGAAATTAAAAGGCATAAAATTACAAATAAAGGCATAAAAATAAAAATAAAAAGCTAAAATAAAGATGAAGATCAAAAAGGAATTTAAAAGAAGGGGTAGGATATGTAAATGAAGAGTAGGAGAGGAGAGGAGAGGAGAGGAGAGNTGGAAGTCTTCTAGTCCAATCCCCTGCTCAGGCA
>AZIM01001236.1:290279-308731 GCA_000516915.1 Ophiophagus hannah
TATGACCATTTTTCACACTTACAACCATGGTCATGTGATCAAAATTTGAATCTTGGCAATTGGCATGTATTTTTGATAGTTGCAATGTCCCAGGTCAGTTGATCACCTTTTGCTACCTTATGACAAGCATAGTAAATGAGAAAGCCAGATTCATTTAACAATCATTTAACTTAATTGCAGTGATTCAGGCAAGAAAGGCAAGAAAACTCATTTAACAACTGTCTTGCATAGCAGTAGAAATTTTGGGCTCAATTGTGGTTGTAAGCTGAGGACTATCTGTATTATCAAAATTATATTCAAGATAGGATTCCCCAAAAAAGAATTAATAAAATCTTAGAGTGATAGTTAGAATTCCAAGGTAGAAATGTTGCAAACTAATGGAGAAGACTGGCTCAATCTGAGTTGAAATTCCTTAAAAAAGAGAGATACTAAAAGCATAACTGCAAACAATTCTAATGTGAAAAGAATAACAGGAGAATAAACTAAAACAAGTGTGACTGTAATATAGTGGATATCTGAAACAAAAAAGAATATAAGATACAAAATAGAAAAAGGAAGATGACATACAGGTAGCCCCCACAACCTTAGATGTGTTAGGAGGGCAAAAAGCCAGAAGGAGCTGAGGTTGGAAGAATTGATAAGAATAATGTATCTAAATATTTCTTTACATATATTCAAAAGCAATTGGAAAGAAAAGAGCAGGATGGAGTGGGTTGAAACTTGATTTTGATAAACAAAAACATGGTCTGCTGAATGGCATCTTATGGTACTGAGAGAAATAACCTGACCATTGCCAATTATTTTTGAGAAATTTTAAGGAATGGTGAAGTGCCAGATTTCATTTAAAAAGTATAAAATTCTTTGAGATCTGAGTGTTACATTTTCTCTAAGCTTTACTACAGCTCCTTCTGGGCCATGCCATTCAATGTTTTTTGGAAATAAATCTTTTGAACCAGAAATTGCTCGAGGTATTCCAAGGATAGAACATCCTGCAGGTCTGTTTTGACCAGAATGCCTGAAACCTTTTCTGGTTTGAAGGATATATTTGTGGAAACTACTGAACTGTCCCTAGAACAGAATGTTCTAGGGGGAAACAGTCTGTTTTTGAATTGACAAATTTTGCACATCCATAATAAGTTACTATTCATGAGATCAGGGTCCTGATTTTCTAAGATATGTTTCAATAGTTGTCTAAGGTCCTACCTAGTGGTTGATTTCTGTACTTAAACTTGATGCCTGCTAATTACACAACCTTTTAACATGCTCAATTTGAAATAACGTATAATAATTTAACTCACAAATCTCCAACCTTTATGGCTTGGCAGACTGGTGGAGGCAGTGGCGACAGCAGTGGTGGTGGGGAGAGGAAATAGTTTCACGCATGCAAGTGTGCCACTTTCATAAATGCAGCTTCATGATTGCTTGCCCACCATTTCTGCGGCCTGGTTCTGAATGGGCTGCGGCCCAGCACTGGGCTGCAGATCAGAGCCTGTTCTAACCAACTGCCTATATACTTAAGCTGTGATTTCTGGACATTTTAGGAGACCTAAATAGGAGAAGATAATGCTCTTAGGCTGGAAGCCAGAAAATAAGTGTTAGAAAGCATATAAATTATTGATAGTGCAAAGATTAATACTATATTTTACTGTACATTTTTTACTTATTACTAGTCACGTAATGATCGTTCAGAGTTACGACAGCCACACATACACCACCTGCAGTCACGTGATCACATTCTGGGACTTGGCAACCAGCTTCTCTATATATTTTTGCAGCATCCTGAGGTCATGTAGCCATGATTTGTAGTGTTTTGTGCCTGTTTCTGGCATTTACTTCTGGTTTCTGAAAAAATGACCACTGGAGAAAATAGTGTCTCTTAAATACTGTCATTAAAAAATCATAACTTAGAATCCAGTCACATGAGCCCTTACTACTGAAATGATTTACAATTGTAATTACAGATTCAATTTCAGGTGTAAGTTGAGGATACCTGTACAAAACCAGTGACCTATTGGCTATGGTTTCTCTCACATATGCTAAGCAATTGCTTACAGCTGTTCCTGCTTAATGCCTTTTTTCTCATTTTTTATTTCTTTCCCATTTGTTACATGCCATGTCATATGTGTTGAGATAGCTCAAAACATTGTAAAACAGTGGCCTCCAACATTTTGGGCATCAGAGACTAGTTTTTCTGCAGATCGGAGGGAGGCATGGTTTCACGTGCTGTCTGCATCCCATGAATGGGGCTTTGCTTGTTTGTGCAGCCTGGTTTCTGGCATGCATCTGCCCGGTACCAGTCCACAGACCTGGAGTTGGGGACCCCTGCTGTAAAACAATAAAAACAACAAAACATTAAAAATGAATAAACACAAAAATAAATAAAACATTAAATTCTGAAATTTCAGAATAAATAATGTCTTCACGATTGACCAATATTAAATCAGTCTTGAGTCATAAACCTCTGGAGAGTTCCCCTGGGAACTGAACATCCTTAAGCCCCAAAGGGTCATCTCCAAGCAAATAAAATATTGCTTGGGAAAAAACATGCTAGTGCTATTTCGGATTACCTCCTAATATCAATCCGGCATATGCCTATTTAGAGTTAAAGTACATTTTAGTATAGTGAGCCTTATCTCCTGTGATGTAGAATTGTGACTTTGAAACTTATAGATTAGATTGTAGAAGCACTTGAATTTCTCTACTGTTGATGCACAGAGGAACTTTTCCTAATATGGCGAAGATTATAAGTCTTCCTTGTGCTATAAAGTTCATCTGGAAAGGTTCCATGGCTTCTTTATTCCGAGTTTCATTAATTTTGAAAGTATTCAACCTTTGAGGCAAAAACAAACTGGAGCAAAGACAGCCTTTTCATTTAGCTTCCATTATTATTAAGAATTGATTGAAAGAGCAAAGAAATACTTCTAATTCTTCCAAAGTTGTGGGATAGCAACCCCAATAATGAGATTCTTTCATCAAGAATCATCTCTACCACTGGGAAAAGAGCAATATGATTATTGTATTCTGTTTTATAGATCCTGATTAGATTATGAAGCAAAACAAGATTTCATCAATTTAAGGGAATTTTCTGTCATTTTGGCAGTGGGGTAGCTTGGTATCCTGCTTCTTTCTGTGTGGTCTGAGATGGGTGAAGAAAGTTAAAAGTCTTGCTAATTCAGAAAAAGTAAGATCATTTTCATGCTACTTTGAAAGAATGTGACAAATGAACTAGCACTCACCTGCCCCCATGATATGTATATAATTAGAATTCTTGTGCAGATGCTAGGATTTTGAAGTACTAACTTTGAATGAAACAGATAACTATTTCATAAAATAAAAGGAAAGTACCACTTGTGTTTAGGTCAACTTTTGGTGATTGCATCCATACAGTTCTCTTGGAGGTATTACGGACATTGTTTGCACTGCTTTCCTCTGAGATATTTTCAAAATGGTTTCCCAACCAAATACTAATCACCTCACTTACCTTCAGAGCCCAACTATGATTGGCTAAATACCGCTATTCTTCTCCTTGAGAGGCTTTTCTGAAGATCTCCTAACCTCTCTGAGTCCCTTTGAAATCTGTTCTCTGATTGGACTGGGAGCAGGAGAACCCTGCTTCTCTGGACTTGCCTCCATTTCAGAAAAACAGCCATATTATTACCCTTTGTTTTTCCAGACAGCTTCGCCCTTGCTGGAGTTCAGCAAATGCGGTTGCTGTTTCTAAGTGCTTAAGAGTATGCTCAGCCTAGACTGAGTATGGACTCTAGCCTCCCTTTCTCCTGGGCAGGCTTGTATGGCTGTCTTTGGAGCTCGCTCAGCCTTGACTGAGTCTGCTCCTCTTGATAGGAATGCTGGAGGCTTTGTGGGGGCTCCTGGCTGTTTTCGCCCTTATGGGGCTGCTGCTGCTTTTCTTTTGCTGGCCTACATCTGATTGCCGGTCTTCCCCGCTTCCTCTTCGCCTCGCGGATATGGGATGGCTGAAAGCTTGTTAACTAGCCTTCCCTTATCTGCTAGCCGATCAAGAGTCTGCCCGCTCTTTCTGAGGCTGCCGCTGCTTGCCTTTGGCTGTTTAGTGCTTTCCTGGCTTGGTACAGAATCCCGGCTTTCTCTATTTGTGTCTTCCACCCCCTTCACTTACTCACAGTTTGCTGACTTTCTCTCTTTTTTACTTGAAGAATCCAAAGCGTTAGTAATATTTTTTCCTTTCTTTCCTTCTGAACACTCTCTCGTGTCCTCTTTGCATGAAGACTGAGTCAAAAACTGGGCATGCACAGTGGAAAGTGGGCTGGACTAAATTTTGATTGACTCAGTCTTCAAGTAGGGAAGCAAGAGACAACCCACGCTTTGGATTCTCTGACCCATACAACTAAAAGATGCATTTCAAGTAAGATCAACGCTCTTTCATCTCCTTGAGACTATATTCATATCATCACATGTAAGAAATAAAGGTAGGATAAGGTAGGACCTTATTGATAAAGCGATTCTTATGCAGCATTTAAATATCTGGAATAAGTTCTCACTGTTCAGAATCAAGGAAGCTACATGTAATGGTGAGTATAGCGATGATTAGGAACAATTGTGAAGTATAGGAATAGGTGACAAAAATCTTGAACTATCTGAAAAAATTGCCTTCTCCACTTGACCTCTGTGTATTAAGAACTTTCTCAGAAGCCTTTAGTTTAGTTTCTACAACCATGGGAAAAGGAGATGGCTTTGACAAAAGTTTTCTTTTGCTTTTTAGTGTATTTTAGTGTTTTAGTTTTAAGAAAATCTAATGTACAGTTTAGATTAATATTAATTAATATTTTGTCTGCTGATACAATTATGTATTTACATTATTTTATTTAGTTCACATACTGTTAGTATTTTAGGATGTTTTATTTATTAATATTTATTAATTTTATTGCAATGCCACCTTTCGTCCAGGAGCCAAAGTGTACACACGTTTTCTCCAGAAACAACATTGACCTGAGAAATTGTGATTAACCCAAAGTCACTCTGAATTTCCATGGCTAAGAATGGAATTGAATATTGATCTTTCCTATTCAAGTCCAAAATCTTAGCCACTCTAATTTACTAATATTATTAATATGTTACAGAAAATTAGAATAAAAATATGATTAAATGCAAGGGCAAAGTTTGCCACTTAGAAGCATACTTGTTTATATGTGCAGTGTATAATACCATAGTTGCTTCAGAATTTGCTGGTCAGTGACTAAAATAAAATGACTGAATGACTTGCTAGAGTTCTAGCTCTGTTGTGCTCAACTTTCTGCAGTTTTGTGTGCATGAATAATTTAATGCAAAAGAGGAGATGGAAGAATGTACAGATAATTTGCCCATTACAGTCACAAGTCATTACAGTTGTTAAGTGAGGTGACCACCTGATCACCTATTTAATGACCCCTAACCTTACTTTCCCTAGTGCAGTTGTTAAGCAGAATATTACATTAATTTTTAAATCCTGGTGTCAGCAAAAAGTCCATAAAGGATTGACAGAAATTTGCAACAAAAAAGTATTATTTTTATCTTGATCAAATAAACCAACTTTATATTTCTTCCTTTAACTTCTAGCAGTTTTAGTCTTTAATCCAATCAAATATTTTTGTAGGATTTAATTTCCCTTACATTTTTTAATCCCATCACAAATTTCTTCAAGGCTTTAACAAACTTCTTGTAGATCCAATAAAAACATTTTCAAGGTCATTCTCTTGGTTTATCATTTGTATTTCCCTTTTAACTTTAAATCTTCAGCCAATTTCTTTTGTATAGCCAGTATAGCATCCATTTGCAAATCATTCTCTTGGATTGTCATTTATAGTTCCAGTTTGAGTACTTCTCTGTCTTGGCAGATAAAATTTGTTCCATATCTGCCATTCCTTTATTAACATCTTTTGGAGATAGCCTACCCATAGAAAAACCATTACTGACATATTTCTGGCTCCATTCTTCAAAGATTCTCTTTTTCTGATATTATGACATTTTGAAAATCCCAGTAATTGCTGATATCAGGAACTGTAAAGGAATGTGTGGATGACCTTGGGGAATGAGGGAGAGTTGCTGCCTAGGAGATAAGCAGGCAAGAGAAGCAGGAGCCCCAGTGGCTTTAACAATTAGAGGAAGAAACTTAGGAAGAACCTGCCCTAATAGATCAAGCAGTTAGTGGCAGTAGGACTTTCAGACTTGAAAGATTCTGTTAATGTAGCCTTACAATAAAGTAGAATTAGTACATTTAATTAGGTGTTCCTGTCTGATTTATTTGGAAAAGCTCTTGCAAGTCTTTACTGACCAGTTCCTTGGTATTTGCCGTGGTTGTCAGATCCATTTTTGCAGAGTTCACCATACTTCTCCCAGGAGCCCCCCATGTGCCCACATATGTTGTTAGAATACACGTATTAGATTTTCAGCAGCAAATTAGACAAGCTCCATATTTTTAAAACAAAATCATTTAGCGCAATAATCAATTTTATTATTATGTCACATTTCACAACGTGTAATCAAATACGTTGAATTCTGAAAGTACCACAAAATTGTCTCTCTTTTTTCTTGTACGGAAGGTTAACATGATTATCTTTTTAGAAGCTCGTACTATTTAGAAGATAAGCCAATTTCAAAACTGAAATATTTGGCTAAATAGTATTAATGTTATTTAAAATAACACTGAGTCTCATATTATGTCAGATTTCAACTGAATGTCAGTCTTTGCAATGTAAGCAACCAAACTAAATTATTCAGTGCCTGTTTTGTTTACATTTTTTACTGTTTTTATTTTTTAGGCTTAATTTTGCTATTTTATCTCGTCTTCTATGGCTTCTTAGCTGCACTTTTCTCATTCACAATGTGGGTTATGCTCCAGACATTAAGTAGTGATGTACCCAAGTATCGTGACCGGATTTCTTATCCAGGTAAATATGTCCAAATGAAATTATCAATATAAATTAATAGAAAAAGTGTTTAACTTACATGATTTTTTCTCAACATTTACCATGTAATTAATCATAGTAATTAATTTCTTTTTTCTTTTTGTACTGATTACTTTATTTCAAATAAATATATTTTATGATGGCCACTTATGGAATTAACTCTGCATGGCTTAGAACAATTCAGAAACCACTATAACCAAAATGGCACTTCAAGCAGCATTCTCCAGTAAAATTCAATGATACAATCTCCAGCTCCAATCTCACCCTATTCCAATGGTTGGGGAAGAGCCAGCTTTTTATGGTGTTCCAGAGAGCCAAAGGATGGGGCCTGTGGAATCCCTGTGGAAGGATGTTGCGCAAAACAGGGGCTGTTGCAGAAAAGACATGTTTTGTAGAGATGGTGGTATGTAAGGGAAGAAAACTGGATTGTCATTCTAGCCATTCTGTACTACCCATTGTAGTAAATTAATTGTTTGACAGTATTTCTGATTAATTTAAACACATTTTCTGAATGGGTCATTAGGTTTTGACTTCTTAATATATGTTTATCATGGAATTAATACAAAACCCTTTCAGTTTTCTCTTCTTTGTGGTGTCTAGTGCTAATTAATGACATAGTTCAAATGAACTTCGTTTAATTGACGGACAGTCTCTACAGAATATAATGTGTTGCAGGCATTTACAGTTTGCATGCCCAGATGGGCAAAGTTTAAAAAAACTAATAAATTCTTAACTGAAATTATAAACTAGAGCTAAAGATGAATATATTATTAATGGACTGATTTAAAATAAAATCTGGGCCAGGAAAATTAAATTAGTGAAGCAAAACTATTTTGAGAATGCAAACAAACCAGGGAGATGGTTGGCACACAAACCAAAAAAGGAGCAAGAAAAAAGAAAAATAGTAGCCCTAAGAGATGAAAATGGGAGATTATGCTCCCAGATAGACAAAAAGAAAGTAATTGCCCAAAAATTCTTTGCTAACTTATGTACCCAGGAAGAAATCCCAGAAGAGAACATTATCCAATACCTCAAAGAAAAGAATTTGCCTAAAATATTGGATGCAGAAAAAGATTTATTAAATGATAAAATAACTATAAAAGAAATTAGAGATGCAGTTGGGAAACAAAAACAAATAAAACCCCATTGCCAGACGGGGTACCATCAGAGTTCTACAAAGAATTCCAGGAAGTATTGGAGGAATTAATGATAGATCTGTATAATGAGGCACTTAGAATGTGCCAAAATACTGAAGACGTGGACAGAGGCATACATAATGCTTATACACAAAGAACAGACAGACCCTCAGCAAATACAGAATTACAGACTGATCTTGCTCCTAAATGTGGATTATAAGATCTTGGCCACGATAATATCTGAAAGATTGAAAAAGATATTAAGCAAAATTATTCACTCTGACCAGAATGGTTTTCTCCCAAATAGATAGATGAAAACCAACACAAGATTAATTATGGACGTCCTAGAATATTACGAGATGCATCCAAATAAACCAATGGTGCTTATGTTCTTGGATGCCCAGAAAGCGTTTGACAACTTAAATCGGCATTTTCTCATTAATCAACTGACTAATATGAAATTTGGTGAAAATTTTGTGGGACTTATTAAAACAATTTATAAAGTACAAATGTCAAAAGTGATAGTGAATGGAGAAACCTCAGATGGTTTAGAAATAAATAAAGGAGTGAGGCAAGGATACCCACTAGCCCCATTGTTATATATATTATCAGAAGAAGTTTTGTTGTCACAGATAAGACAAAACTGAGATATTAAAGGATTAACTGTCAAAAAAGAGGAGTGTAAACTCTAAGCCTTTGCCAACGACATGGTATTTATAATGGAAGATCCAAAAGAAACAAGTCCTACATTAATGAGTGAAATAAAAGAATTTGGAAAGATGGCAGGGCTCAAAATTAATAAAGAAAAAACTAAAATAATAACTAAAAACTGTACTAAAAAACAAAATGAAGAATTAGCAAATAAATTAGGTATGCAGATAGTAAAAAAGTGAAATATCTCGGAATTTGGCTTACGGTGAAATGTTCGTCAATAAAGGAAGACAACTACGATAAATTAATAATTCAAATTCAAAAGGATTTCGATAATTGGGCTAAGATACTACTATTTTTGTTTCAAACCGTGCCAGTCAAGCTAGGAAGGAACTTTTTTGAGGATCTAAACAAAAAAATACTGCAATTCATTTGGCAGAAGAAAAAAGCTAGGATAAAATATAAATTACTACAAGACAGTAGAAGCAAGGGAGGATTTGGCCTCCCAGACTTTAAACTATATTATCAGGTGGCAATAACCACATGGATTAAGGATTGGATTAATCTGACACATAAAAGGATATTAACAATAGAGGGTTATGGCCTACAACTTGGCTGCATGCATTTCTCTGGGATGGGAAGAGTAAATACCATACCTATTTCCAAAGACATTGGGTGAGTAATACTCTATTATCTATATGGGAGAAACTGAAAAAGAATCATTATGTGAAGGTGCCGTTATGGTTGTCGACAGTGGAAGCATTAATATATCCCAACGCTTTGGATCTTAATAAAATGATAAAATATAGAGATCTGTTAAATGAAAAGGAGGAATTAAAAACGCGGAACCAATTAGAATTCCAGGGAATTGAAATAGGATGATGGCCTTATATGTAGGTTCAAACCTGCTATAAAAACAAAGAACAATTTAGTTTTTTTATAACTCAGCAAGGGTTAGATAAAATATTACAAGGTGTGGAAAAAATGATTAGCAAAATATATAATTATCTATTGGATTATAAAACAAAAGAGGAAACTCTTAAAGAAAGTATGATAACATGGGCTAAAAATGTAGGCCTAGCATTAATCTGGAACAGTGGGAACGTATTTGGCAGGTAAATTATAAATTAACATTGTCGGTCTCCTACAAAGAGAATATATATAAAATGTTTTACCGCCGGCACCTCCCCCCAGCAAGAATAGCCAAAATGTTTCCAAATACGATAGCTAAATGTTGGAGATATAACCATAACCATAACATACTTTCATATGTCGTGGACATGCCCCCATGCACGGGGATACTGGCAAAAAATCAGATCATGTTTAGAGGAAATAACGAAACAGAGAATGAAATTTAAACTAGAAATTTTCTTATTAGGTATGCTAGAACCTAACATGAATAGAAAACACCAATATTTGATGCTTCATATCATAATGGCTGCCCAGAATCTCTGCCCAAAATTGGAAACAGGCTATGAACACCCCCCCCCCCCCCCCAANTCTGCCCAAAATTGGAAACGGGCTATGAACCCCCCCCCCCCAGCCAAAATAATAAGGTATATGAATACACAGAGATAGAGCTATTGAAGGACAAGGAAGAAGGGGAATATTATAAAATATGGGATGTCTGGTACGAATGGATAAGAAAAAGACACAAAGGCATCAAATGATAATTATGTAATACCATAAAACAATAAGGTTTAATGTAAATAAATGTAAACAAAAATGTATATATGTATAAAATGCCTAGAATGACGAAGAAGCAAATACAGAGATGTATTTAATAATAGGAGATATTTCAATATGTAAACACTTCTATAGTAACGTTGTAAAATGTGGAAATTTGTTTTTAATTGTCAAAATGTTGAATAAATAAATTTATAAATAAAATAAAATCTGGATTATGGAAATATAGGTCACACATACAATTCACATGCTACTTTCTTCATGCTGAGAGTCATGTTGGCCTTTGAGCTACCTCCTGAAGATTGTACTCCCAAAAATAATGGATAGAACCATGACAGAAGCCAAAGTTGATTTCTTTTAAATGATTAATATGATTACACTCATGCAATTGATTTAATGATTCCCTTATTTCAGATTAAAATTTATAATTTAGTAATAACTTCAGCATCCTTCTCTCTGTCTCCAGTTGTCCATTTTTGCCTGTAGGCAATGTCAATAAAAGATTAATGTCTATTGTACATAATAATTCTACATATGACAGTCATGTTGTATGACAGATATCAGACTGTCTCTAAAATAGCCGTGCCTTGCAATTTGAGCCATAAGGTACAATTTATCCAGTAAAACGTTCTACTTGTTATTAATGGATTGAGAATGTTCTTCGGTAATTTTGTTATATCTTATGCAAAAATATAGAACAATATACACTGAAATGATAGAAAGTAAACTCTCAGTGCACTTCTGGACACAATTCAAGATGCTAGCTCTCTTCTAAAGCCCTTAAAGGTATAGGGCCAGGGATGGATTATTTATGGGATTGCCCATCTCCAATTATGGCTGTATAATTGGCATAGTGGATACCTTTTGGGTCCTTTTTATTAAACAGTGCTGGATCCAAGAAACACTCTTTTGGTATGGCACTTGCTCTATGGATGATTCTGACCTTCCTGGCCTTCCATAAAGACTCAGTTTTGCTTTGAGGTTTGAGCCTAAATATCGAATAACCCTGATTTTTAATTGTGAGGATAGTTATTTTATTGCTTTTAAATTGTTCAGAATTGTGTGTTGGTTGGGCAACCATACTAATCCATATAACACAAATAGATAAGTAAAAGTAAATTGTGTTTTGTCAGGGTAAGTGTTAAGTAATTTTAGTATTGCTGATTCAATGATACAGTGATGAAATCCTTTGATAATTTAATGTAAAATAATGACAAGATTTAGCTATTTAATCTTATGCAATCATGTGAAATCCAGTTCTTAAATTGTTTCTTCAAGCTATTTTTATACATTTAGAAATTATCATTTTTGAGGGATACTTTGGATAAACAATTCACTTTTTATTTTTATAGGACTAATGATTTCACCAAAACCAGAAACAGCACTGGAATTTTCAATAAGGAAAAATAACTCAGGAAGCTATAATTTTAATCGTTATGTAGAAGCTCTTCATAAATTTCTAGGAGGTATGTATACTTTCTCTTTTTTCAAGTACTAAGGGTCCTTGTAATGTTTTTCTAGCACTAACAATAATTTTTGGTAAAAGCATATATTTTTGTGAGGCTTAGGAAATTTTTTAAAGTTGTCAGACTTAACTGACTACCTGAAAAGCAAAATGTTTTGTGAACAAGTAAAGATCCTGAATTTAAAATGTGGTCACGTTTGTTTATAATCTGCTAAAAAAATTCTTTTGGGAGCTTTTGGAAGATTATTTAGATTGTTTTAATATTAAAATAATATTAAGAATATTAATATTATTAAATTTGCCGAGATGAATATCTAGTAATTTATGGCTTGATATGGAAATGTGATTTTTTTTTGTTGATCTACTTATGAATATCTCTGATGCATATATTCAGTTTGTTAAACATTTAAAGAGAAGCAAGAAGGAAAAAATGGCTATTAAGATAATAAAATCACATTCATCCCTTCTGTATTACAGGCCTTTTGTAAGATGTACAAGGGCTTTATTATGCAGCAGGCATTTGATCAGTTTAACCAAAAGCATGCATAGATAAGACAGTAAGTTTTTCTGTAGAATTCTTAGGTAATATACTGTCACTATTTCCTATGTATGTTTATAGAAAAGTGAATTGCACACTGTTCAGAGGAGCCTACTTTAAATAAATATGGAGAGAGGTGAAAGTCTTAACTGCAGCATTTAAGTGAAAAGCGAACATAGGAAAATGTTGAAAAGAGCAAGGAAGGCATGTGTGAGAATCAGCATTAAAAATCTGGTTCAGAACTTCCTTGAAAGAGATAATTCGGCTGCAGTCAACTTAATTTGTTTGAGCGCCCTTATATTTTGTATTTTACATGTTGCAGGCATGAGAAAGTAAGAGGGTAGAGGAAAGTCAGAGGGCAAGGAAAGGTGACAGAAAGTGGGGGGAAAAAAGAGAAATTGTCAGAGGATAAAATACAGAAAAATGAACAAAAGTGTCAATGGCGGTGGCAGGATGAAGGTGAAAGAAGAGAGGAATAGAAGGTAAACAAGAGAAAAAAGTGAAAGAAAAGGAAAATAGAGGAGAGAAACTAAAAAGAAGTCAACTGAAATAGATTTCAGTGGTTACAGGTGCCTTTTTGGTAAGAAAGTGCAAATGTAAAAATACTCCTTTAATTGACATTAAGTACAGGATTACTTGTGCTGGAAGAAATAGATTGCCAAGGCCACAGCATGTGTTCTGCATTAGACATTGGCAAATATGACATTTCAAATATTGAAACCACAAAAGCTGTTAAGGTAGTATTCTAGCTATAAAAAGCTTTTAAAGAAAAAAATATAGATGGAACCTTGAGTTTTGCATGAAAACTGCTCTATTTTACAACTTTATAATTCCACTAGAATCCACAGTTAAAATGTGGCAGAACTCTATATTCTCAAGTGGAAAAAAATGAAGACTTGAACTAAAAACAACAGGTTTATATTGCAAACTGCAATAAATATGGTTACTGAAATACTGTATATAGTAGTGATTTCAAAATTGAAATCTAATTTATTGTTGAATTCCATAGTCAAATATCTGAGAATACTTTCAATGATTTAATGATGGATATCCAACCTTGTCTGAACTGCATTGAGTGAAGAGGAATTGTCCTGGGCCACATATAAAACATAAAATATAGTAAATATATAAATGTATATAGTAAAGAACAACCTTCCTTTGTTTTTTAATATTTTTATTGTCTTTTGGAGCCACAGCTGACTGTCTAATAATTGCAGGTTGAACATGGCTGCTGTAGATAGTCAGCATATAAAAACTAAAATATTTGCAATGCATTAAAAAGAATCAATAAATATTGTGTCCAGATAATCCTTACTTATTGACCCTAATTGACCGACAACTCCATTGCTATGCAATACAGCCATTAAGCAAAATGTAATATCTGTTTAGCAATGGCAATTCTAGCAATCATAGTTGCTGTCACTGTGTGAATCCTACACAGTTGTTAAGTAAAGACCTATCTGGATCCAAACCATTTTTGGAAAAATGTAAGGATTTGCCTCTACCACAGCTTATCCCATTCCCCTATCTCCTCCCCAGTCTTAGCATTTTGATCACCTGCTACCAGCTGCTCCTGCCACCAAGATGCCCATCGCATCACACACCACACTATATCAGTGGGCAGTGTTCTTTCATGCTGCCTTTCCCACCAATAGCTGGTGCTTTTCTTGCCTGCTGGCCAGGGCTTCCTTTAGCACCCTGAACAGGGCCTCCATTTGTGCCCTTTCGTGAAAGAAGGAAAAGCAGAAGGATGGGGACAAAAGGAGGGCCTGAGCAGGGTGTAAACTGAGACCCTGGCTGATGCATAAGGGAAATCCAGCTGCACCAGTGGGAAAGAAGACTCCAGCTGGTACAGTAGTGCAGTGCAGCAAGAGGCAGTGGTGGCAGCAGGTAGGTGGATGGCCAAAAGGTGATCATAAATGCCCATGGGTCTGAATTTTATTCACATGACCACAGGGATGCAGCAACAGGTGGAACTTCAAGGGCAGGTAATAAGTCCCGTTGTTTAGTATTGTCATAACTTCAAATGGCCACTGAACAAATATATATTAAGGGAGGATTACCTGTATTGTTCTTGCATAGTTGAGAGATATTTCCGACAAAGAAAGATTGGTTGCCAAAATTATGTCAGCCAATAATTTTGGGAAAATTTCATTCTAAAAAAAGGATTGATTGCTCAGTACTATTAAACTTAAAATAGATTTATTAGCTTCATATATAGAGAACTATTATATAACAGATAATCACAATCAAATATAAAAAATAGAAACAAATAGATTTTTAATATTAATGTTTATAATTTTGAGATTACTTGTATAAATTATTGTTCTCTTGAGTGAAACAAACCATTGGCTATTTTTTTTATTTGACAAGTTAATTCTGGTTTTGAAACTAGCATACCTTGTAAGCAGGTTTAGTTGTTAGTGTATCAATATGCAGAGAAATGTCATGCTTCTTGGTTGTTTAAGATTTTCTTTTGTTCAAAAAAATGCTAGAACAATTTCACAAAGGAGAAGTAATGCAACATAGGACCACTTTAATACTTTATGCCAAAGGTTGTGTGAAATTGTGCGAGTAAAATTGCCTACAGTCTGGATTTAGACATACTAAAGTCTGAGATTAATTGAAGAGAAATATTCTCAACTCTTAACTTCTATGAATTTATGGCACAACATTAAAGTTGTAAATTCAGGAATAAAATTTATTGAACTTTTGGATTTCTGTTAATAAAAAGGTGATAAGTGATGCTATGGTCACTTCTATGATATTAAATATAAATTCAGCTTATCTTTGAGCATGTATTCTATGCCAGATAAAATTAAGGACAGATTTAATAGTTTATTTTATTATGAACAAAAAAAATCCAGAAAGCATTCACTGTATTCTGGAAAGTACAATGAATCAAACATAGAAAGAAAAGAATGCTATCCTTACTTTTTGAATTCTCAGAAACTTTCAATTAGTGTAGTCATTAAAGCAAATACTGTGCAGTGTTTGAAAGTTAATCTGGTTATAACTGTCTATTTTGCAGCACTTTGAATTGCTTTTTTCTCATTGGTAATTCCCTTCAATGCATGAATTTTGAAATTGGGTTTGTGTCCTCGCTTCAAATGGCTCCCTGCTCTTGACAAATTGAACACCTCTGCGCAGTAATGTTTTTTCAAAATTTGGAAATGAATATCCTCCAAATTTTTATCTGCTAAATGATACTTTAGTATGTATATTTATTAAATAGTTAATGTCATGCACTGAATTGTTTTTTCTAGCATATAATGAATCAAAGCAAACCAGAAACATTCGGTGTTCTCCAGGAAAGCTCTTTGACCAGAACTCTGTAAATAAATCAGCGTGCCAGTTTAATCGTGATAGCCTGGGACCTTGCTCTGGACTACAAGATGAAAATTTTGGTTATGACAAAGGAACACCATGTGTTATTATAAAAATGAATAGAGTAAGTTCAGTTACTCTTTTGGATTTCATAAGGCTTTCAGTTTTTCCTGCGGAAAACTGTTGTTCAAAATTTGTAGCTGGATAGTATTTGCTTGAAGGTAAATTTCTGTGTATGTTTCTGGATGCTCTTAGAATTCCTTCTTTTCTGATCTTTTCTGATTTCTATGTTGAAGTTAGAAACTCATGGAAAATTTTTTGTCTGCTTGTGTTAGAGTTTCTAATTCAGCTCTTATGTTAAAGTTGGATGGCATTTTACCATTCCCTGTTGCTTAGAAATTGTTACATTTTTGCTTATAAAAGAAAAATTCCAGTTCTATATTTTTGGTCTGAATAATAATAATATATCCAGTAAAGAACAACTCACATAAGTATATATCATGCAAGAATTTATCTACTGATCAGAAATGTTCATCACCAGGATACACAGTATACATTTCTGCCAAAAAAGATGAGTTTTATTTGATTCCTTAAAAATTTCTGATGGACATTTATTTATTTAATATTTCTCTTTTTAAGTAATTAATTATGTGTTATGTGACATATTATTTGTATATGCCTTCTGGGTTCAGCCATTAATGTTATATGCCTAATTTGAAATAATGGCTGTTGTTGGAATCATCACATGGAAATGAAACGTTCTTGAGTACTTTTGTGAATATATTTTGAAACAGGATTATATTAAAACATCTACATCTGCATTCTGATAATTATTTTCCTTCCTTACTGAGAACTTTCTGCCTACCAACAAATGCAGACATGACCTAACTGATAGATAAGGTGTATATTTGTGGTAAATCTTACAAAACCGTTCAAACTGAATGGGTATTTCAACTGAGATTGTTGCAGAATTCAAGTTTTGTATATACGTTCAGCATATATATTTCTAGTAGCCACAGAACATTATAGATGTATGAATATTATGGATATCCATTCATATACTGAAAACAAACAGCTTTGATGTGGTTGAAAACATTATTTTCATTACTATTCCCTTATATTTTGAATATATTGATTTCTAATGTGGAACACAATAGTTTCTGCGTGAAGTTATACCACAGCAATACAGTAATTATATAATGAACTATATTTTAATTATATTAAAATTAAAAACTTGGACTATTAGAAAGTACTACTTTATTTAAATTATTGTTAATATTTATTCTATTCCAAGTTGTAAAACATTTTTTCTACATTTCAGATAATTGGATTAAAGCCTGTTGGAAAACCATATATAAACTGTAATTCTAAGGTAAGCATTTTAAAATAAAAACAAGCCCACTTTTATGTCATTAAAAGAGCAAGTGGTTTAATATAAATTTGTCTTAATTATGTTATTTCCCTATATTTTAGATTTCTGCTCACTAATTTTAAAATTTTATGTTACAGTCTCCATTTTAAAAACATACGGTTTTTTCATTATTACTTGCTTTTTGATTTATTTCATTTCATAACCAGCATTTTTTTTCTCTCCATGCTGCAAATGCATCTTACACAATATTGTTATGATGGGTAAGAAAATGAGCACTGAAGCAGAATATGAAATCTTAGTGTTTGCACTGTGAAATTGTTCACTTGTAAGCATTATTTTCAAAACGTATTCATTATAAAAGCTATATGTTTTTAAATGTTTCCTTTTATGTAGATGATTTTACCATATACTTGTGTATTTTTTAAGAAAAAATGTTTATTTATCAAATTTCTACATTGCCTATCACACTTGCATGACCCTGGGCAGTTTTCCAATTTATATAATGTCTGCTGATTTATATATTTGAATGAATTTGGGTTTTAAGATCACACACTGAAGATTTCCACATATATCCCATTTAGAATTGTTGTAATATTTGCCAAATTTTTATTAAGATGAAAATGTTCAATTTAATGTCAATCTAGTTTTATTTTAATTTGAACTGTGAGGGTCATATAGTATCAAAACTGTCAAAAGGCAAGTGAGTGTTTGAGTCAAATCTTTTGATTATTAAATTTTATTTTTATTAAAATAAGCTGAAAAGATGAATGTATTAAATCTTATCATATATGCATATGATACCTAAATAAAAATGCATCTTCTGCTTATATACTGAAATATTGTTGAATATATCTGTATTTGCACTATTTTTAAAATCTTTTCCTCTGTACTTACATTTATTAAACCAAATCAAAAATAATGCTATAGCCAGCATCCCACCCTTAAGAATCCCTGTAGAAATCTTCCTTGCTTGGGGGAGAGCTGTTCTAAAGGAGGGAAGCCCCCACAAAGAACACCTGTCATTAGGCCTATCCCATTGTATCACACGAAGTCCATTTCTTTCCTTAAACTAGTGGTTCCCAAAGTGGGCGGTACCACCCCCTGGGGGGCAGTGGGATNNNNCTGGGGGGCAGTGGGATGCCTTAGGGGGGCACTAAGAGGCAAGGGGGCCGGCAGGGGGGTGCTAAGAGGCGACAGGGGGGCGTTTGAGGCGCTGGCCCTGCAGGTTCATTCATTGACTGTAGCACCGCTCTGAAGCCGGCACCTCCAATGCGGAAGCAGTGGCACTTTATGTGCCACCACGGCTGTGTTTGATGCGCCACCCCCTGCCACCTCTTAGCATCCCCAAGGGGGCTGG
>AZIM01001237.1:77611-92221 GCA_000516915.1 Ophiophagus hannah
CCGGGCGCGGGGAAAGGAGGGCCTCGCCAAGAGCAGGTAATGGAGGCTGAGGGGAAGGAGGGAGGGAGGGAGGAGAGGGGATCCTAGGCCCCGCCCCTTGGCCCCTCCCCTTCCCGGAGCATCCCGGCCTCCCCCGTGGCGCTCCGTCCGCGCTGATGCCCGAGATCCTCCCAGGGCTCAACGGGGGAGGGAGGGGGGCTTCTCTTAACACCCCCCACCCCCGAACTGGGATTGCTCAGGTGCGGGTTTTGCAACCTTGTTGCCATTAATTAATGCTTCATTAAGTGGGGGAGGGGGTCCTATAGGACGCCCCCCCCCCAAAACGAGAGGGTGGGGAATGTGCAGGAAGTTTCAATGTTGGGAAAGAAAGGCCTGGATGGCCTCTGTGGGTCCCCCCCAAGGCAGAGGTTAAGCTGGCAAAGTAGGTCTCCCCAGCCTGGGAGGCTTTCTAATGATGCTTTTCTAATGTATGGCGTGATAGGGATGTTGTCCTTGATTCCAGGTCAGAAAAGCTGCCCCTTTAGGATTATATCCAGGCAGGATTTTATTTATTGGTTTTATTGAATTTATATTTATGTTTATTGATTTGTAAAGCAAAGTCATAAACAGGGTTGTTTTCATGTCCTTGGGAATCTCTTTCAGGTGTGTCCCTTTTTTTTCAGGTCCATCATTCATTTTTGCAAGGAAAGTATGGTCTGTACAGGTAGAAGAAGCCGTTGGTGCCATTAAAAAGAGTCTGTCCTTAAATGTTTTGGCTTTAATTGGATTTCTTCCTTAGCCCAACCTGTGGTTTTGGTCAGAAATGTGTCTTGCTCAGCCCTTCATTTTTGGTCATCTATTTACTGGTCAAGAATGTACATTAATTTGCTTGGTTTTCTGTCCTAGCCCTGTTTCCTTTGATGCCATATTGTGTATGTGGGGTTGTTATGGTCCCCTTGGTTGATTTTTGTTATGCTGACTTGTTGGTCCAGAATGCAAGTCTTGTTCATTTTCAGTGATGATGGATCTGTAACCTGCTTAAATTTATGGGGTTCTTAAAATGTTTGAAGTTTAAAGCAAAACAAAGAGCTGCCATCTTCCTCTTTCCAAGAATGCTTTGTGGTTCAGAATAGTCTCTGTGTTATTGGAAAATAAAAAACAGTAGGTACAATCTCATGCTGTGTTTGAAGATGCACTAACCAGTTCAGTAAAAAGTCAAAAATAATTACTTGTCCCTACCAAAAGACAGCAGTTCTGATGAAACTTACCATGGCCAGAAACCACCATGACAGGCATTTTGTGAATAGAAAACCCACTTGGGCTCATGTGGAAAACCTAAGCAGAGTCAGACCTGATAGTCCTTCAGTGAGAGACTTTCAGGTTCGAGCATTTTCAGCTGGACTGGGAAGTTGAGAAAACATTGCTGAAGAAGGAGAACCACTTCTTCATCGTTTCCAAGGAAACTACTTGGACGTATCCATGCAGAATCATGCTTGGCTGTCCTTTTAACTCTCATATGGAAGTTAATTTGTGAGGGCACTCACAACAGTCTGAGTATTCCCATCAGCCAAAAAAGATATTTTCCCATGTGTTAAGCTAAAGCAAACAAACTACGTCACAACTTATTGCATAAAAAATCAGGCTCATACTCATCATCAGAGCATATCATTCTTTGCTTAAAATCTGACTACAAATATTTATTATGGTCTCAGAATAATGATTTCTTCCTATGAAAAGGCAACAGGTTAATACTGCACTTCATTTTAGCAAAAGGGTTTGTCCAATAGATCTGTTCTAATAGACAGGATACAAATGTATACACTTATTTGCTTGCATGCTGAACAAAACAAGAAAAAAAATTGTCTACTGTACTATTAGTTTTTTGTTTTGTAGGCATTGGTTCAGTATTCACAGCCGGAAATATAGGATGTTTTACATTATTGTTGACTGAGATTTATTTATTAGATGTGTGTATTCTGCTGAATCTGTTGGACTCATAATGGCTACTACATTCACAGAAAAAAGATTTAAAAAAAACTTGTTTATGCCGATAGAGTCATGGATTTGTTAATCACAGCATATTGATCTCCTGTTTGTGATACTCCTGGATCATTTGTTGCTTAACATAATATTGTCAAAAGGAATACCCACATTAAAACTGTTTATTTACTTTGTCTTTTTTCAAAGATGCATCAAACATGGCCTAAAATATGTCATTTTTTAAGCAGGAGACAAAACAAACTGAGTATCATGTTATTTGGCTAAAAGGTAGGGAAATTGTTTTCTCTTTAAAAGTACAATCCTATGTAAGTAAAGACACATTTTAAGACACATAAAATTAGCTGAGAATTCAATGGATGATTGATTCTAACTTCTAACTGAAAGACCAAGGGCTGTATGGTTTAGAACAGGGGTGTCAAACTCGCAGCCATATGCATCACGTACTGGACATGCCCATGCCTGGTTTAGTGAAGGGGGAAAAGTCGCGATACCTCACTTCACCGCTGTGACAATGCGAGTTTGACACCCCTGGTTTAGAAGATGGAATATGTTAGGCAGGTGAAAAGGTAATCGACTTTCAGTAGATTCAGAGTTTATATCCCTGCTTCCTTGTTCCTGCTCTATGGTTTTTAACTTTACTTTCGAGCTTGCAAAATTTACTCAATGTTGTATTTGATAAAAGTAGTAACTGTCAAAATTGACAGTATTTGATTTAGTCTCTTATCACTCTGTAGATTAGAATAATCCAATGAGTAAATATAGCATGAAATACTTTTGAAAGAATAGTTTTCTTTTTATAAGTGATTTAATTTATGTATGGTAATGCATCTTATGACAAAAATATTTGAAAGAGTGTCAATTCATGTTTGGTTTACTCTGCAAGCTAAATACTTTTCTTCTTTACAAGAGAAGAATGTTACTCTTATTCCAAGAAAGAAAAAAGCTATATTTTTGGCCTCACCACCACTTCATAAAGTAGATTTGCCTAAAATATAGTTACTACACAAAATTATGTCTAATAATCATAATTATTTTAAGGATTTCAATAGTGTCTGTCTTCAAGCCAAAATCCTACTGGTTTAAAATATGTTAAGTACACAGAAGAAGAATAAGCTAAGAAATAAATGTGCTGGACAGCATACTGGCTAAACAGAGAAAGCTATAAACCAGGAAATCCTTACTTTAAATCTCACTTTTCCTATATTCTCCCTAGGTGGCCATAAGCAAGCCACACACTCAACCTCAAAATTCTTTCTGTAATAGAGGGACTATATTGACTGCCTTTAGAGCAGCCTTAGCCTTAAAGGCCTGTTGTGAGGATCTGCCATTTCTGTGCATGACTTACCCCCACCCAAGACATTAAAATGCAGTTGTTAACAGGGCCTCCTTGAGAAGTGTGACCAGATTTTCTGGCAGCTGCTATGAACCTACTCTATGGTGGATCATAGAGTTATTTGAGAATGGCTGCTAAAACAGAATGTACTGTTAGCCTATGTTGAGATGGATTTATCATGGAATCTTAAGGTTTGGAGCATCTTTTTAGCATCAACAGCAGTAAAGAGGTAAAAATAGCCTGGGGCAAATTAAGCTTCTTTCTCTCCATTTACTTGCCTTCACACAAACACATAATCCTTTACATGTGATTGTACAAACTTTATAGTACATGTGGGCAACTCTAACACAGTTGTCCACTTTAACTTCAGAGGATTGTTATAAGGGATACAATTAGATCATACACATGAAGTTGTTGAACACTTGAATGCATAATACAGAAATATTATTTAAACCACTTACATCATAGTACAAATGAAGTTTGAATAGCAGTTAAATAGTTGGGTTGTTCTGAGAGCTACCTTGTTCATAGTATATATTTAAAGTTATTCTACATGTCCTTAGCAAGAATTCAAGAGATTAATTGCACTCTTTGTTCATGATGGATTTAATTAAATAAGTGGGTAGTTAGATCTGCATTTAGTACTTGATTTAATTGGCTTACTGCCTATTAACTAAAATCTGACTTCTAGTGAGATCCAGGGGTAGGTATTTAGTGCTCCAAAGTTTTGCATAGTGACAATAAAACTCTTAATTTTCAGAGAAAGAAAATAAATGACACAGGAACACATTTCTATCCTTTTCTACAGAAAGGTTTTGTTCATATATGAACAGTGCAGAAGGTAGAAAGGCACTGAAATAAAGAATTACCCCTATCAGATAAGCTTCTTGCCTAGGCCAGTTAATTATGACAGCAAATAGTTATTTAATAGTGCAGCTACTGATCTCTGCTAGAAACAACAAACTTTTCCTGAACATTTTTATTTATAATTATTTAATGTACTGAAGTTGTAGCAAATCGTTTGTTACCAATCTTGATATAAATATGCAGACTTTCTTGGTACTGTATAGTAAATTTCAGTTGTTTCTATTTAGATTACCTTCAAATAAAACTAACCCCAACTGACTTCTAAAACACCTTGAATATGTCACATTTAAAGTTTAATTTCTGGTGGTTATCATTTGTATCTTTTTTCTTTTAATTTCTTCCCCTTCCTAGAGGCCACATACTTAAAGGTAACTAGCTTTTTAAAAAATATGATTAAACAGCAACAGGGAATTAAGAGAATTTCTGTTTTTTATAAAATTCCAGATTTCCAGGCATTCTGGCCATTATGAACAATACCTAGCAAAATTGACATGAAGTAGCTATGTTTGTTTTATCCTCATACCAGTGACTCATAAAGAGTATTCAGAAATTTACCTGTTCACAAATACTTCTAAAATGGTTAGGGTTAAGATATGGGCATTTTGAGGGCTAGAAAGTCTATGAAAGATTGAGGGCAATAGGAGAAGGGGGAGACAGAGAAGTCAAATTTTTATTATGGTCATAGATCTGCTAAAGAGATAGTTACTGTATAGAATCTGTTTATTTTTTTAATGACAAACAATAGTTTCTCGATTGTAATTTCTTGCATTGGTAATAATAGATTGGCTCAAATATAAGCTAACAAACTGAACAAAAAATGTTATACAAAATGTGAAGCCGTAAGTAGCTTCACAATTATCTTACCATCCTGTTAATTTGGGCTGGAATTTGTTAAGATTCTAGTGCAGGCAGAATACATAATTTTTAGTGCCTGTTTCTAGATGTATGTGAAGTAAAATGAGATGATCTCTCAGGATTAATGAAGTAACCTTTTAAAATTCAGAAATGGCTGTAAGTTGGTTTGCATAGCTTTGAGATAAACTTCTTACAAAAACATTTTCCAAGTAACTTCAATAAATAGAAACAGTTGATTAGCATCATGTATTTTCTGTAGGGTAGAGCAAAGAAGATTGGCTCCTGTTATAGGGAACATATCAGCACAGAACCTAGATAAATCTGCTTAAGTAATCATTATCTTCATGTATTGATCTCATCTCTTCCCTTCCCCAGCAGCAGTGACATATGGCTTTTAAACTTACAGGATTTTCAAAAGAGTTGAATTTGTGCTGGCCTAAAAGTGTTAATCCTGAACGGCAAGCAATTTTTTTGTTTGAGATGAGCTATCTAAAAATATTTAATACATGATTTCATTCAGACAATTAATTCATTGTAAAGTTAAATTAGTGTTGAAAGGGCTAGAGCAAGTACCAAATGCTTGTCTTGTTTAAACTTGAACAAGATTCCTGAAAGTCAGTTCCTTGTACAGAAGTAACTGAAGTTGATGGATTAGCAAAAGCATACACACCTTGAATGTTTCAGTAGAACAATGTGATAACAATTAAGTTTAGCCATACTGGGGGCATGAGAGATGGATTGGTATGGGAGAAGTATTGATTGGGTCAAAAATTTAAAAGAGGCAACATGAATGGTTAGAAAGTTATTTCATGTAATTGCTAAAGAAATAACTTGATGTGTGCTTTTCCTAGCAATTCAGTATATGTACAAATAAGTGCATTATTGTTTGAACTAAGTTTTGGATGATGGTTGTACAATATTTGGTGAAGGTTATTGTATTTATTGCAGTACAGACTTTTTAAATGAAAATACGGTAACTTAATTGGAACTCTAGCACAGGGCTCCTACAAGATTGCAACATAGTATTATATGATCAAATGTGATACTTTTAAATCAAAATGCAGCTTTGATTATAATGTTATTTTATGTTATTATGTTATTTTTTCCACTAAAATACTAATCATTTCTTATACTATAATGTGTGAATTCAAATATTGTGACTTAGCATAACAGGACAAGAGATTTATTCTTATGCTTATCCCTTCTTGGTAAAACACGTTCCCTACAGTATTGGTTAAGAATTATTATTCTTTTGACCCAGGTTAAAATGTTTATTTATCTGGCCTTTTATAGGTTTAGTTTTTCTTTATTTTTGCCTTTTAATTTGTTTTAAGGTTGTAATTCTAGTTTATTGTACTACAGGATTATTTTACTACTTTTAACATTGTTTCTATTCTGTAATTCTTTAAAATATATGTATATACACAGACTTTAGCATAGCTCTATAACTTCATTAAAATAAACAATAGCTATTCAAAACTCAACCCAATAATTTATTTTGTAGATTTTTATTAGGAAATGGTGCATTAAAAATACAGTGTTACGCATTAGAATGGATCAGTAGAGCCACATTGGATCTGTATTTAATATACAAGAACCAGCATAGATAAATAGTGTAATAGTTAAATTGTTGAATCTAAGAAGATTCAGAGTCTAGTTCATCCTCATGTAAGGAAGGTCACTGGATGACTTTGGACAACCATTCTCTCATGATTTTTGTTTGGGGGGGTGGGGGAAATAAGATGAAAGTGCACTGTGTACACAACCTTAAGCAAAGGCAGGATATAGCAAAAATCTGCCTACTGTTACTCTTAATTCAAGTAATCTCACTGGCTGTCTTGGGCCAGTCATGCATTCTCAGTGGAATCTGTCTCACTAGAAAGTTATGAGGAAAAACAGGAGGAGGTACAGTTGTGTTATATATGTCACCTTGAGTTCCTAAATGAAAGACAGGATTATGTAAATAAATATGTCTGCTAGACTTGCTGAGCTCAATGGGTATCATTTGGTATGTGCTGTGTATGTGATTATAGCCTGCCTTTTGTACTTTACTGTGTACTGTTTTGAGTATCCCAACCATATCTTACTATATTTGTGTATACACAGACACTTTAAATCTACCTGATTTTATACTATGCAGACATGTAACATATATAATCAATCCCCACCCCAAGACTTATCTAGAATTGTATAGCTTTAAAAACATGATCAGTCATGCCTACGCATTATCTTTCAGATAAGATCATCTGTAAGAAGGTGACCTTAAATGCCCACTTTAGTATAAGAGAAAGTTCTACTATATTTAGAAATCCATGAGTATTACTGAAAGCAGCCATGGTATCAGATGGAGCAATTGCATTCTCGACAACACTTGAAAATATTATTGACTCACCTCATGTGATTTTATTATGTCAAAAAGATTATGCAAATACTTTTGACACAGTATCTTAATCTTCTGAAATTACTGAAGAGTATTTTTTTCATATTTGCAATCAAGTTTGACCACTTATTTAATAGCCAAGTGAACTCTGACAGGATTAATTATTCTTGAGTCTATGTTAGCTTGAAATCTAATCTACATGATTAATTAAGGATTTGAAGAAGTGGACTTACAAAGTCTGAGCTACTTACAATGTGTGTTATAGGGGAATCCAAGCTTTAGCATAAAAATCTTTGTTTACTATAACTGTCCAGAGTATTATATATCAGTATTTAACTATTACAACTCAAGTTTCAAATAATTATATATTGTATTTTTCTAAACTTTCCTGCAAGCGCAGTTGTACGCTATTAATGATGATTGGATCATAATTTTGTCAAAATTCCTATTGAAGCAGAGTTATCAGTAATTTACCAAGAATAATTTGACTACAGGAAATGTAAAATTTTATTTCATGTTCCTGTAAAAATCACAAAAGAGGCAAACCATATTTCTAGCTAGCAATGCTGGACGAGATTTGATCACAATATTTGCACTACTTGCAATCTCCTGAAAATTTACTAGATACATCTTACCATTGTTTAAACTAACTCCAGTTTGGCCTTATTCAGAGAGTATATCAAGCAAAGATTCTGACATATCATCAAAGAAAGACTGGAAAGGAGCATTCACATCTGTGGTTAAGCGGATTTTTGTTAATAAGAACGATTCATGTAGCCTTTATTTTCCATTGACACAAATACAACATTTCAGTCTTGTATGTCTTGTTTGAAATAATTGACAAACAAGCAATATATTTTCACCAAGTTAGCAAACACGGAAACATTATTTAACTAGCACTCCTAAGCACATATTAATGACGTGTTTTATGATAAGTTCCCAGAGTTTTAGCTTTTTTACATAATTATGTAACTGAAAAAACTTTCCCCCTTTTTTTTCTTTTCTAGGTCCATTTTGAATATTTGTCGCAGCAAGTATACAAGTAAAATGGGCGTCAAAACATTTACCCACAGTTCCCCAGCTCACAGCCAGGAGATGCTTGGAAAGCTGAACATGCTACGTAATGATGGACATTTCTGTGACATCACTATTCGTGTCCAAGATAAAATCTTCAGAGCACACAAGGTAGTCCTGGCAGCTTGCAGTGACTTCTTCCGTTCCAAATTGGTTGGCCAAGCAGAAGATGATAGCCAGAGTGTACTTGACTTGCATCACGTGACTGTGACTGGCTTTCTGCCCCTTCTGGAATATGCCTACACGGCAACATTGTCTATTAACACTGAAAACATTATTGATGTCTTGGCTGCTGCTAGTTATATGCAAATGTTCAGTGTTGCTAGCACCTGTTCTGAGTTTATGAAGTCAAGTATTTTATGGAACACCCCCAGTAATCAGCAAGAAAAGGTGCTAGATACAGGCCAGGAAAACAGTGCAAACTGCAATTTTACATCACGGGATGGCAGTCTTTCTCCAGTTTCCTCGGAATGCAGCGTGGTAGAAAGAACCATTCCTGTCTGCAGAGAATCACGGCGGAAGCGTAAAAGCTATATTGTAATGTCCCCAGAAAGTCCACTTAAGTGTAACACCCAGACAAACTCCCCACAAGTTTTAACTACTTCAGCTTCCTATGCAGAGAGTAGAAGTCATCCTGTAGACTCTTCCTTATCTTTTCCTTGGACTTTCCCTTTTGGAATTGACCGAAGGCTCCAGTCAGAAAAAGTGAAACAAGTAGAAAATTCTCGGACTCTAGAAGTGCCTGGCCCCTCTGAAGCATCTAGAAGAATTTCCGATTATATGACGTGTGAGAGCACAAAAACCAGTTCACCCCTGGTGATTGAAGAAGATGTGCGTGTAAAAGTGGAAAGGTTGAGTGATGAAGAAGTACATGAGGAAGTATCTCAGCCTGTTAGTGCATCCCAAAGTTCTTTGAGCGACCAGCAGACAGTCCCTGGGAGTGAACAAGTTCAGGAGGACCTTTTGATCAGTCCGCAGTCATCTTCTATAGGTAGAATCACTTAAATCTATGTGTGTTTCATTGTTTCTTTATGTTCATTCTGAGTTTACAAGTGGTTCGCAAGAAATACCAGTGCCGTATCTTGTAAAAGTTGACTGTTTTCACTGTATTTCAGACAAAATGATTTGTCAAATTCATGTAGTCCAGAAGTGTTGAATCTCCTTTCTTGCAATTTTAAACTTTATTTGCCGTGCACATAAATAATTGCTTTGATTTGTGATATGTTAAACATTTTCCACAAGCCATTTTAGATACTTTCTGTAGAAAACAAGGTAAAAGTAATAAACCAGTCTACAATCTACACTAGAAGTTCTATTGAGTCAGTAGGCCTTATTTCCTGGCGAGTTATTACACTTTGCACAGCAAGGCAAGAGGAGAAGAGTTGTTCTTTCTGTTTTGAAACTTCCAAGAAGAAAACACCTAAATCAAAGAAATTCAGTTTCGTTGCTGCTTTGAGGAAGCAGGAAATAGTTGTAGTGGCAATGCCTCAGTAAAATTATATTGCTGTTTCTTGCATCGTATTTTGAATAGCTGTTACGTTAACAATAGATATTGGCTACGTTTCAGTTCAAGTTAAATTGTTTTGCATTTTTTTTTTTAAGCAGTTGTGAATTTTTGAATAGAAGAAAAACAAAGGTGAATTTTTTTTACAGTATTATTAGATACCCATATATCTAAACTGCCAGAAATATGACAGTGTGGTTTGTCAATAAGAAAGGCAAAATTTATTTTCCTGCAGCCCTTGGAAGAAAACTAGTGTACCAGACTATTGTAATCCAATCTATACCATTCAACACACGGAAATGGGAGTTCAGGAAATAAATTTCCAGTGACATGTGGTTAGTCATACAGATTCATTATTGGAGCAGAGTAACATCTTAATTGTGTGAAGCAAGGACACGGCCTTTTTAATGACTTTTCAAGAAAACAAATGGGTAAAATCAATTGCTAAGAGGGAAAGTATAGTCTTTTTAAGAAAACCTCCTCCCACAGAAGCCCCTGGAAAACTATGCAAGTGCCCTAGACATACATCAAGGATATGGACATCTTGTGGCAATGAAACTTGCCCTGCACACATTACCCATTCCACCCCGCAAAAATTGTTTATGTGCATGTGTTTTAATCATGCTTTTTAATCGTTTTATCTTCTTCGGTTGTGGGATTTGTCTTACTATTATAGCTGAATGAGAAGGAGTTGAATTAAATTATCATATGAGGAGGATATCTTCCAATTCTGATTCAGGTTTTTTGTTCTACGAATGTTCCAAAGAAACCTCAGTGATCTGGAGCATAGTTTAGTACTCAATTCTTTGCTATATTTTTCATAGTCATTCAATTTCTTGCTGGTTTTCTTAGGAGCTACACGTGTCATCATCAAGTCTATTTGGGAGGTTTTGGACATGAATTTCTAGATTCTTTAAATTGCCCTGCCTGAGACAATTTCCCTAGGGCACTAATTATGCCCATGGAATTCTCCTTGCCCTGCCTGACGTTTTGTTTTAAAGGAGTATTTTAATTAAAAAATGGAACACTAAGTTTCTAAGCAAAAGGGCCTGTCTCAGTTTCATTCTTAATTTCTATAGGTGTCTATGGCTTTGGAATGGACCTTTTAAGCAATTTTAGAAAACAAAATGATAGGTATTGGCTGCCCAGTTTTGTGGGTATGCCTGTCTGGAAAGATGACAAATATAAAATGGAGTCATATGGGGTATCCTTTCATGGAATGAGACTAGAAGGGGATGAAAGTAGCATCCTTGGTATGTAAATCAGAGCTTGGTGTGTCTCCCAGGGCAGCTATTGTAGCCATTCTTAACTGGGTAGGTTAGAGCATCCACAGCATTTCTCAAAATATCAGATGAATCTATCGGGCCAGAAATATTGAGCACCATGTCTTATGTAATGATTACTTACTTCACTGCATCTTCATCTGGAGGTATATTACAGTAATTTTTAAAGTATAATAGTCATTTCTAGAGTAGAAAAGGTGAGAAGATGCAAATAGAAATCCATTGAAGAGCAAATTTATTTTGTTTCTGATTAAAATAACACCAATTTCCATCAGTGCTTTGTGATTTACAATAAATCAGAAAGTGTTTGCCAAATAATTAGAACAATTTAGATAGAATACAATGCACAATATTTTAATGCAGGAGATTTATAAAACCAAAATACATAATACAAATAATAAACTTATAAATAATAAATATTTGATTTATTAAATTGTTTAAGTGTTGTCAGTAAGTAATTCCTCAAAATCAGCATACTTTAAAAAAAATTGGCATATTAAGTAGAATTTCTTGTTGGGTCATTAAAAACACAATAGCTAGCTTTTTCTCTTAACCCCCCCCCCAGTGCATTAATAAACTATACAAAGGAGGAAAATGACTACAGAAATCCATCTATGGAGCTCAATCATAGCTTTTTAAATGAAGTTAATTTGTTAAGCAAAAGCTTGGAACAATGTTCTCACAGTAAACAAAAACCTTCCAAAATGCTTTTTATCAACAGAAACATTTTGATTTGTAAAACATCAAAGATTATTTAATACACTGATACTATTGAATATATAGTTTACAAACACTTCATACTGTAAAACTAATATGGTATCCCAAAGTAAGGAAATCAGGTATGCATTTCAAATGTATTTACCCAAACATCATTCCTTATCAAAACAGACCATCTAACTAAACATCTCAGACCCGCCATATTTGTTACTATTTTTTTTAAAAAAATCCATATAATTGAGTGGACCATCTGTTGATTAAAGGCATTTTGCATTTTTATGTTATATAGGTAACGTGGTGAACAAAAGGTCACTCTGCGTCTTTCCTGATCAGTTTGGCTGAATGTGTGCAAAAAAGAATGCAGGCTTTGGCCATGCCAACTGAATTTTCTTCTTCATTTGCATGAAGATCAAAGGGAGCAATGGGGTTCCAGCTGCAAAGCTATCAGTATAGAGCTGGGACAAACAACATGTTTGATTTTCATGCTCCTTTGTTCATAATAATGCTTTGTATTATTCTATCTGAAGATGCAAGAACTTAAAAGTGGTATGAGTATTGACAGTTTCCTGGGATATCAAATAGTTTTAGACAAGTTGCTGGTTGCATCAAAAAAAAAAGTTCATTGATGAAAAGGACTCCATTGTCAGCAGTAGTTTAGATATAGTCCAAAAAGTAGCTGCAGTAAAAATTTAGCATCCCCAGTTTGTTTTTCCCCCACTTCTGATCCTTTTAGGGATGCTCTTCCATGGGGATTGGTTTACTTCACATTTTTGTAGGTCATTTGAGCCTTTTTTTTAGTGATGCATAAAAATGTTTCAAATGCTACATTTATTAGAGAGGAAAAGAGGGATTGGGCTTGCTTTGCTCTACTGCATGGATACATGAACAGGAAAAAAAATCACCCATCAGCTTGTCACTCAATGCATTGGGAATTTTAGCCATCACTAGGATGCATTTTATCTTCATTATTTTAACATGAATTGGAATGCCTTTACCAATATAACTTCTAGATTGTTATTTGTTTGGTTGTTTTAATTTTTCCGCCAACATTTAGCAGAAGGTTAGACCTGTTGACTGATATAATCCCTTCCAACTCAGGATTTATGATTTGAAAGTATATCTCCAACCCCATTCTTTTGGACCATATTATGCTGGCATCTCATTTACCCATAATTAAATTTAAAAGTCATATGATAAGACCAGTGGTGACATTCAGCCAGTTTGCACCACTTCAGGAGTTTCTGAGCAGTTTGGTGAACTGCTTAGGGCAGAAAACCGGTTGTTAAATTATTGAATCCCACCACTGGATAAGACTTTATAAATACCATTTTGAGTGCAATTGGAGATATATGCATATTGTCTAGTCATTTTCAATTAGCATTGACGGTACCCTTAATATTTAAAATATAATATGCCAACATATGCCTTATGCTAGGCTTTTGATTCATGTAGCAACATCTAGATGAACTTCAGAAAAGCTAAGCAAAGTCAAACCTGATAATCCATGAATTGAACCACCAGAAAATTCAAGATTCAAGGCTATATTGAGAGGTTAAAAAAAAAAATCCTGGAAGAGAGTATTCTTGGTAACAGAAATTAAATGGTCTTGATTGTGAAGTGATCAAGATTCAAGTTTGGCTCAAGGAAGCCTTTTCTTCTTCTTTTTTAAATCTTAAGATAATCTGCTGTAACCAGCAGTAGCTTCCCAGGGTCTAGCACAAGGATCCTTCCAATTGTGTGCCTTTGACAATCCTTTAAATGAAGGTGCCTGTAACTGGAACCCACAATCACGTTTAGGAGACATTTGTCTCATTACTGAACAATGATCCTTTCTTTCCCTCATTGTTTTCTAAACCAGTCAGATATTGATGGAGAACAATAGCATATTACAGTTAAACAGAAGTCAGTGCCTTAAATTGATGCTAGTTTCTTTTTCGTAGATGTCGAACACTAAAAACAATCTTACCAGCCCTAATGGTTTTTCAGGGTGACACTGGAATCCTATACCCACAGAATTCTGTAAATATCCAGGTCACCACAGCTTTCAGTTTTTAAACACATTGAAACCCAAGTTATTTTAGCAATTCCAAACAATATAAGTAGCCTAATATTGATTGTGATTGTACTGACTCAGGAATAAATTCCAATGAATTAAATGGGACTTGTAGTTCTGTTGGTAGCCATGAGTTAATAACAAATCAGGCAAGTCCTGATTCCTTAGAAATAGCAGCAGAGTTCTCTTTCCTGGAAAACTGGATGTATGTGGTTTAAGATATCACACACTCAGAATCCAAAGTAGTAATCTGCTTTGGAATGTGGTTTCCAGTAAATGACATGCACAGTAAAAGACCTCCCAGGCTGTACGTGTAGTCCTCGCCATACAACAGTTCATTTAGTGACCATTCAAAGTTAACAACGACGCTGAAAAATGTGACCTATGAACGTTTTCACAGTTAGGACCTTTGCAGCATCCCCATGGTCACGTGATCAGAATGACATCTGGTTCATATTTACGACTGTTGCTGTGTTCCAAGATCATGTGATCCCATTTTGCAACCTTCTGTCAAGCAAAGTCAGTGGGGAGATTGCCAGATTCACTTAACAACCATGGCAAGAA
>AZIM01001237.1:94938-105236 GCA_000516915.1 Ophiophagus hannah
GCTTAGAAATCCAATAAATCAAATCAATCACTGTCTTTCTGAAATACGTTCGTGTTGTATTTTCTACCCGTGACCTTTTTCCTCTTGATCTGCTACTAAAAGAGTTCTTTATTTGCTTCTTCAGACTGGAGAATGTCCAATACCCTTATCAGCTCTATATTGCTCCTACAACCAGCAGCACAGAAAGACCTAGCCCAAATGGTCCTGACAGACCTTTTCAATGTCCAACTTGTGGTGTTCGATTCACCCGTATTCAGAACTTAAAACAGCACATGCTCATCCACTCAGGTAAGGATATCTGTTGGTCCACTTCCCAAAGGTATCATTTGAACAAGAGCCTATAGAGGTAGTCCTCATTTAGCAACTGCCTCGTTCAGTGACAGTACACAGGTTTAGCATCACAGCTCTGTAAAGACAAACTGTAAGCACAGTTGTAACCACGGTCCCAGCTGTGGTTGCTAAATGATGACTACTTGAATGTTTTGAAGCAATGTATGGCCCCTACTGCAAGAATTGCAATAAAATGGAAGAAGAATCGGCTTTGATTGCTAGAAAGCTGCGAATTTAGCCTGGAAAGCAGAATGCTTCACATGAGGTTTTTTTTTTTCCCTGGAAATGAGAACATGGTAACAAATGCATCAGACCTGGTTTTAACCTTCATGTATTTCTCTTATTCTGTCGAATCCTTGAATCCTTGCTTCATGCAATATAGGAAGGTGTTTTACATAAATATAAGATTTTATCCCCTTTAAAAATTATAAAGGAGGTTATGTTTTTAACACAGATGAGTTAATAATTGTTCCAGATAAATATGACATATCTCCCTTAGTAGGCCTCTGTATGTGCCTCCGATTTATTCTTTTATTTTTCTTTTATTTTTAATCATTAACAAACTTTTAATGTATTTTTTGACTTTGATTGATACATCACTCTAATTGTGACAACTCTGAGTGGCTTACAGCCCCCTGACCCAAGTCGGAATAAAATTAACAAAACCCATTAAACCAGAAATTACGACCAATAGGATGCACCACTGCTGGACTTAACATGTTTTTGTCCCTTCTTGCGCTGAACAGATGTGCTTTCTCGAATGTAATAAGAGAACGGTGGTCTGAATAGCCTTTATCTTACTTGATACTCAGTTCACATATTTAAATACTTAGTTTTGGGGAAATGGCATCCAGTGGTTGGAAGTTTGGACCGAATTATCCTCTTGTTTTTAGAAGTTTACACAGCCTCGGTGTAAATAGGCCGACTCGTTGCCATTAGAAGCGGCTGGATTTTTATTCCCGATGCTTTTCAGTGGTGAAGATTTTCTGCTTATTCTTCCCGCAGGCATTAAACCATTTCAGTGCGACCGCTGTGGGAAAAAGTTCACCCGGGCTTACTCGCTAAAGATGCATCGCCTGAAGCACGAAGGTAAACGCTGTTTCCGGTGCCAGATATGTAGTGCCACTTTCACTTCCTTCGGGGAATATAAACACCACATGCGGGTTTCCCGGCACATTATCCGCAAGCCTCGGATTTACGAGTGCAAAACATGTGGCGCCATGTTCACCAACTCTGGAAATTTAATCGTTCATCTGAGGAGTCTGAACCATGAAGCGTCAGAGCTAGCAAACTACTTCCAGAGCAGGTGAGGTGCACAAAAAGAAAAAGAAACTGTTAGGGCAACGTACCTTTATTTTTATCCCCCTAAACCCTCTTTTGTATAGGTAGTCCTCGACTTCACAACCATTCGCTTAGCGACCAAAGTTACAATAGCATTGAAAAAAGTGACTTGGTCCTCGTACTTAGGACCATTGCAGCATCCCCAGGGTCACATGGTCAGAATTTGGGCGCTTGACATTCAGCATGCGTTTACAGTGGTCGTACCATCCTGGGGGCCATTTGCAACCTTCCCAGTTGACTTCTGACAAGCAAAGGCAACGGGGAGAAGCCAGATTTGATTCACTTAACAGCTGCAGTGATTTGCGTAACAAACATGGAGGAAAGGTCATAAAATCCAGCATGACTCAAATAAACAGCCGCCTTGCTCTTAGCAAAGGAAATTCTGGTCCCAATTGTGATTGTAAGTCAAGGACTACCTGTACTATTTCACCGCAAACTGTAGTGTCCTTTTCTGTCAGGTTGCCAGGTTTATTGCGGTCCCGGGCAGAACACAAGTCTTGTCCATCACGGCACCCTCAAGATGTGCTGGGTTCCATTTTGTGTAATCTGCAGCCAATTTGGTTAAGGCCGGAAATGGTCGGAAACTAAAATGAGCCCAGCATATTTATAGAATACCATGTTGCAGTTGTGGCCCTGCCTTGTGTCAGTGTTTTGAAATATGACATTTATCTGTCAGCGTAGATCCGGATTTCAAGTAATCAAAAAATAATAATAAGTTGCTTTTAGATTGCTTTGCTTTCATACCTTATTTTCCTTGCTTTATTTTACCTGGATTATGCTCAGTTGAACTGAAAAGCCCGCCAATCATAGAAAATTTTCTTTTGCCCATTGTAAATTTATCAGCTTTGTGTTAAATTGCCACCCAACCTTAAATTTATTCTTTTGTGAAGGAGGCTTTTGGTGCAGAAGCTTTAACGTTGTTTATATATACCACGTAAATCTAACAGGCATCACAATGCTAGGTTGTGCTTTTGTTTAAATCGGGCCGTTCTCATTTCTTGGCAAAAGTAGATATCCTTCGCTTAGCTCTAATGCTGCAGTTAGCATCAACCTGTGTCTTGCTGACCAGTAACCTGTTCCTAACTTTTTGCCCCCTTTTCAGTGACTTCCTAGTACCAGACTACTTAAACCAAGAACATGAAGAGACTCTTGGCCAGTACGAGCTAGGAGAGCATGGATTTGAAAGCAGCTCTTCTGTCCAAATGCCGGTTATTTCGCAGGTCTCATCGACGCAGAATTGCGAAAGCACTTTCCCATTGGGGCCTCTGGGTGGGCTGTTAGAAAAGGAAGAAGACTTGCCGGAGCAGCCGAAAACCATCTCAAGCGCCGAGGCCAGCCGAGAGGACCTCCCGAAGGCCGGGCTCTCGTCTATCACTATCGAATAAGTCAAAAGTTTGGTTTCGGGGGGGTTTTTTTTTTTTTTCGTCTTTTTGGAAAGTGCCTGTGTTTTGGTCTTGTACATTTTAATTTAACTTTCAGGAGGGGGCGGAGTGAATGTACCCCTTTCCATTTGATAAGCTATGCTGTTTAAAAGCTCTAAACTGCAACCAATGTTACACTATTCTTCACACCTTAAAACGGTCCCTTGTACGGAAGCATTAGAAAATGCAGAGGAAAGAGTGGGTCAGAATAAGATGGTTCAATTCAAAAGAGCAGCCAAAGCACACACCAAGTGCAAAATTAGGCCTAATAACTTTTGGCATTGGTTTGCCACCCTAATTTTGCAGTACCTCTCGTTAAGGAAAAAGATATTGATGGCTGTTGAAGATTTGTTTTGACTATGGTATCCAGTTCAAGCAGTTAAATAACTAGTGTCGTAGATGTTTGATCATTTTGTGTTTGTTTGTTTGTTTTTTAGTTAGAAGGAATCACTTCTAGTCTTTCAGTTCTGTGGCATGCACATCGTTAAAACCGGATGATTCATTGGCTTTGGCAAAACGGGTGGGGTGGAGTTATGCTCACCTGTGCTGGCCATACCTTTTTAGAATCTTCTCATGCAAATGGCCTTATCCAAAACCTTCATTTTCAGAAGTCGAGCTGTCAAGAAATCCTGATTAACATTTAGCAAATTGGGATGCTAAGAAAGTATAATGAGAAGTGAGTTTACAAAAGTCAAAAGCGCCTTGGTGCGTTAATGTGCTCTTTTCAAGTTAGCCTGAATGTGTGTGCTATTTACTGCAATTTTATTAGCCTGTGGGTTTTTTTTTTAAGTAAAAAGAGCCATTTATTTTCCTTTAGAGGCCGAGTTTCAAATCAGTGAGAGTTGTTTACAAAAGACCTGTTTGCAATGATAAAATGTTCCTATTCTAAATTGTTTATATACCCTTGCCAAGCTGGTTTCATAAAAGCCATTACTCTGACTTCAAGCACAGGTCCAGCAAACAATCACCAAATTATTATTTCCCCTAAAAGGATTCTAAAGGCAACAAAGGGCATTTACAGGCCAGCAATTTTGGTTTTGTTGCCAGCATCTTATTGGTAAGTCTAAAAATGATATGTAATATTTTATTCCCCTCTATTTGGGTTTGTTTAAACCATCTTTATTTTTTTTAAGGATGAGATTTATGAGGGAGACGTAAATAATTCGAATTTCATGTTATCAGACTAAGAATATAATAGAACACAATAAATGGGGGAAATGTTTAAATAATTGTAAAAGCACTGATATTTATGCAGTGGTGAATGACGTTTATGGAAAGCTTTGGAAGTAATAGTTTCAAAGATTTTTTTTTTAATTAGCAAATCCACCAAATCCAAGGAGACTATTACTTGTACTTCTCTGCAACTTCTTAAAGGGCTTGATATAATTATTAACAAAGATTAAATTTAAAGTATTTTATGAGATAGGCATAGATTTTTCTTCCAATGAATTTTAATAAAAAAATTAAGTCACTCTTCCAGATTGATAAAGAAAATGTTTTTAGTAAGGGATATTTTCAGGTTGGAATGTTTCAGAATATTTATTAAGTAAAATAAATCTCATATCAGGAAAGAGGACATTGGCTACACTATACATACAGTGATTTTACTCATCTAATAATTATTAAGCTATTTATTTTCTTCCATATATATAGGATAAAGCTGTTTAGTCACACATTTCATTGAGAGAGTTGTCTTAACATCTAAATTAAAATACACCGCTTTTTTTGGAGAGTGGGGGAATCACACTAACATATTAACTGGGTTCCAAGCAAAATAGATGAATATAAAATAAATACAATAAATATTAGGAAAGGGTTGCAAATTGGTTACCTCAGATCTAAACAGAATAGGAAGGAAATCAGTTTAATGTAATACTTTAAAGTCTAGCAAGAATTGTGAGGTTATCTAACCTTGATCCACAGAGACCTTTTTTGACTTACACAGTGCATTTTGCCGCCTACGAGAGCAGCAATGGGGAGCAATTTGCTAGTGCAGGTTGTATATTTTGTATATGCTCAGGCACACATGATGTATATTTGAAATACATTTCAAAAATTGAGTGCTTTTTGAAAATAACACCAGAACAAGGTTGGCTTCCTGAAATGTAAAAGGTACATTTTACCTTTACAGAAAGGTAAACATTTGTGTAATTCCTGTCCTAACATGTTATGTTATAGCACACACAAAAATTTCTGTACCCTGATACATTTTCAGGATTTTATAAAGCTCCGATCCAATTGGGGATTAGTCCATTTTTCTCTCACCCTCAAAAGAGAAACCTTTCCTTACATAAGTATTTGCGATCGGCAGAACTATTTGTCAGTGAACAAACTCATTTTTTTCAAGTCCCCCCCCCCCCCCCCCGCGCCCCTCNNNCCCCCCCCCCCCCCCATGGGCTCGACATGTGAAGAAGGTAGACAGGATGACGGACATCCTTTAGTGAGCAGCGGTCAAAGTGAAGCACGCAACAAGGAAAGTATTCAGAGTCTAAAAGCAGAGGGGTATCAAGTCTTCAGCAACGTACACGTTTAGCTTGAAAATATAAACCCTGCTCTATGCACAGCCTATTTTAAGTAAGCAGTGTGGCAAAGTGTTCCCAACTCAAGGAGCACCCGTGGGAGTCTTGTTTAGGCCCTGAACATTTGGATCCTGGCCAGCAGGGGCAGCAAATTACGCTCCTCTCCTTAGCAACAGGCCCTTGGGTCAATTTATTATGGGTGATTTTCCCCCTTCCATCCCAATTTGAATTTTCAAGGAGACCCTTGGCATCCCATCAAGATATTGCTACTGTCTTCCTTGTAGAGAACGATTCAAGTAACAGCTTCCAAATGGCCCAGTAGTGAACTTAAAAAGCTCTCTAGATTTTCATGGAATAGAACTTGTCTCAATTTAAGCTTCTTTTTTTCAAGATACTAAAAGAGTTGTTGTTTTTTTCTCTTTGTGGACCGTGCCTGTCACTAACAGGTGATTATTAGTAAAACAGGTTAGTATCCATAATTTAGGCAACACGGTCCTTTAAAGTTGCTAGGACAGGGGTGTCAAACGCGGGCCGGATGCGTCACGTGCTGGCCCCGGCCCCGGCCCCGGCCCCGGCCCCAGCCGGTTTAGCGAAGGGGGAGAAATTCCCAATACGTTATGTGCCACCATGAGTTTGACACCCCTGTGCTAGGATATATGCTTGACTATTTAGGTTATCCATCTGTAATGTGCTCCCAGAGTCCAATGTATGCAATTCACGTTTTTGTACCAATGAATTGGGAGAAAGGCTTATATTCCCATGGAAAGCATCTGTTCCCGAATTCAGTATGGAAAGAGAGAGATATTATTTAGTCCTATTTTCTGACTTCTCCCATGGGACAAAAAGGAGGAGAGAAAAGCAGACAATTCCATTTTTTCTTCAAGCTGTTATAAAATACCCATTTTGGGATTGCAAATATTCTATCACCAGCTTCTTAAACTTTTTTTTTTTAATCAGTTAATCTCTTTCCTCAGACCGACCAATTTCATGCTCCCCGGTTCTAATGCAAATACAATAGTTAATGTGTTTAAGAATAGTTCTAGTTTTGGCACTTACCATTTGTCTGGAAAGTGTAAATGTGAATCTTTTTTTTTAAGTAACCAGTGCCGGTGTAGCAAAATATATAAATATATATATTATATTTTATAAAAACTATAGTCCCTAGGCCCCAGGTCCCCAAAGAGATTAAAATTGTATTTTTTTAATAATGCAAAATTTTGAATAATGGCATTGGCCTGTTTGTTTGCTTTTCTTTTGTGGGGAGAGGGTTACTAATTTTTTTCTCACCAGCCTAAAGATGGCAGAGGGCTAAATCTGAATCCTGGCATCTTAAAAGTCTATAGAACATGGCAACCAGGAGTATTTGGATAGCATTAAATGCAAACAAACTTTTTCCTTTCTTGCTTGCTGCTTTTCTGCAGACAACAAGGCTTGCTTTTCTGATTTTTTTAATAAAGGCAAAATGAAATATTGCTCAGTCACTGATCTCAGACCATGTTAGAAAAAAAAATCCTGCCTAGGTCCTACCATATTTTGCAAGTTATCATTGGGTGGCAATTAGGCAGGCTGATCAATAGAATCCAATTGGTATTGTTAAAAGATGCGATTATTTTTAAAATGCAAAATGTGCTGTTTTTAAAGTTGGCTCTTTTTCTTTAAATTCTCCATATTGTATCAACCTATTCCAGCTGCTTTTTCTGGAGTATTTGGGGACCCCTGAAAAGGATGGCACCGTTGTTCGATTTAATATATAATGCTGCATGTTGCTGGTTTATTCTAACTACAGCCCTAGAGAGTGTATTTCCTGGCCCAACATCTGCACACCTGTCTTGTCTCTGGGCTGTTACAAAAACCGTACAGGGAAGGAGATAAAGTTGTCGTTAGAAGACTGAATCAATTCCTAAAGGGCCATTCTAGCATGTGACTTTACCTACCTTCCCCTTTAACTGTGCCAGTCCCTGGTCACCAGCCACATCTCATTCAAACAACACACACACCCCTCGGCTGTCTGTCTGTGCTGACCATACCTAAGCTTTTTGGCATGTTGATTGACTTAATGGGAAGACAAATGTTTTGGGTTTTTTTTAAATGTTGAAATACACTTTACATTTTATATACTATATCTGGCTATTAGTATTTTTAAGGAACCCATAGTTCTTGGTGGCTATATATATATATATATATATATTTTTGTGACTTTTTGTAAACTAAAGTGCCGTTTCACTGTTACAATCATTTTTAGAGTTCTTGTAATCAATGTGAATATCATGGTTTTTTCAAGATTTGTTCTGAGCCTGTAGTGTTTGCTTTTGTGATTCTCTGTGTAATGTATATATTATGTATAGTTACCTTGTACTGAAATATTAGCTTGTTTGATATAAGATGAATATGTATTGGGTACCTTTTTTTGCTAGCCTGGTTGTTTAAACTTTAAAAAAAAAGCCTTCAAAATTTTGAAAAAGCAATTGATCCCATTATAAGACAAAAATTGAGCAGAAAGAAAAACTAGTTTTGAGTGTCTTTGGATAGAAACACAATGCTAAGATTTTTCATTAAAACATTAATGTTTTACGGAGTAAGTATTTCTGTCCTGCAGCATTATTTCTTCGTCATGTCACAGCTGATTTTCAGTAAGAAAAAGGAGTACCTAGGCTTCCTATAAGACTAGAAAATTCTTGTATTTGCAAAGAGGTTTATGGTGTTAAGGCCATTGCCCTAAGTATTATTTCTCAACCTTGGCAACTTTAAGATGTGCAAAGTTCAACTCCCAGAATTCCCCAGGCAGCATGTTGTTTGGAATCAAGGACTCTGTTTGGATTGTCAAATTATCCAAATTAGCATCTCTTTAGGATCCAGTCCTTTATGGACTAGGGTCAGTTTGATGTAGTGGCTGAAGCATCAAAAGCTAGAAACACAGAGACCATGAGTTTTAGTCCCAATTTCGGCGTGAAGCCAACTGGGTGACCTTGGGCCGGTCACTTTTTCTTAGCCCTGGGAAGGAAGCAATGACAACCATTTCTGAAAAAACTTGCTCAGAAATCTACAGGATCTGTTCCAGGCGGTGGCCAGGAGTCAACATTGATTCAAAGGAACGGGGGGGGAGTAAATATTCATGGAATTGGACTATGCAGCAATAGTTTTTTTCAGTCTCCTGTTTACTGTTTTTGAGTAGGCATATCTCAGAATTTATCCTAAATGCGAAACCAAGTTTGTTTTTTTAATTATCAGTTGAAAGCAAGAATCAGTTGAGTTTAGCAGTTAAAGCATTGCTAGAAAACAGAAAATTGGGAAAGTCCAACTTTCAGCAGAAAGCTGACTGGGTGACTTTGGGCCAATCACCAGGAGATGGTAAGTTCTAGTCCCATCTTAGACATGAAAGTTGGCTAGGTGACTTTGGACTTTGGACCAATCACCAGGAGATGGTAAGTTTTAGTCCCACATGAAAGCCAACTGGGTGACTTTGGGCCAATCCCTCTCTCTCCGCCCAACCAATCTCACAGGTTTGTTTATTGTGGGGAAAATAGGAGAAAGGCATATTAGATACGTTTCTTATCTTGAGTTATTGACAATAATAAAGATGGGATGAAAAATCAAACAAATACACATTTAGCCTTTCTAAGTGACCTCATGGCAATACTGTCAAAATGGCAGCTTTCACCCAGTCCCAAGGGCCAGCATTTAAGTGTGTTCACTCCAAACTAATGACCCTTGGTTTCATTTAATTAGTCCAGATTTTAAAACAGCCAGAAAACCGAATTTGGAAAGGCGCTTCTTCAAACTGGTTGCTTCCCAGCCAGACCCTTTAGCTACTGCTGCTGCTTTCATGAACTGCTCTGGACAGAGATGAGCTTGTTCTGTTCTGAGATTCCAGAGCTGCGTGTAAATCATCCCGGGGATACCTTTCTCCCCCTGGGCCTCTCTTCCCCACAACCCCAAGATTTAATAACAGCCCAGTATTCTGCGAGCCCCATTGAAAGCACATGTCCTCCGCGTGCAGCCAAGATGCTTGAAAGCTTGTCAACAAGAACAACCGTCAAACTTAAGCAGCTGATTTAGACAAGCACAAAAGCACATGCCAAGCCCAGACACAAAGTGCTTTTAATTCCACACACACACACATGCACACATACACCTTCCAATAACTTGGCAAACCTTCCCCAGCATCACCTTCATCTAAACGTTTGCCTTTTATAGTCTTGGAGGAGACTCTTCATGTCTCTCTCTCTCTCTCTCCTTGCTTTCCCCTCCTATCCCAGAATGCAGGATTTGGTCGCCGTCCAACTGATTCCTTCGCCTTATCTCAGCTATTTGCAGTTGAGAAGAGTCGACCTGGAAAACATGCTTGTCTCCTGAGCTTAACTCGCCTGCATCCGTAGAACGGCGTGATGCAGCACACACACAAACACACATTCCTGGTTCATGATTAGACATGGAAAGAGAAACCTATGTGGCAGATTCAGGAAGTTAAATGCTGCCACCTGCCTATTTATAAATATTTTACAGGCCTTCGCCTTAAATAAAGATGTAAAAGAATCGGTTGAGCTAGAAATCTTCCTGAAAGTCAAGGATCTTGTCAAGAAGTCTTCTGCTATAACAGCTGTGCCAGGCCTTGCCTTCTCTTTCCATTCACTTTCCCTATAGTGTAGCCAATACACTATAGGTGGTGCAGGCTGTTAATCACCTAGCA
>AZIM01001237.1:217633-228321 GCA_000516915.1 Ophiophagus hannah
ATAAATAAATAAATAAATTTTAAAAATGATCACTTAAATGACTAGTCATAAGTTGAGGACTAGCTGTACAGAGAAACTCAGAACAAGTGACAGCAATTAATAATGAGAAAGGATAAGATTTTTTTTTTGCAGCTGTGCTGGCTACCTTGTTAAAACTAATATGAATCAAAAAGGTTGATGAAAGTCAAGAGAAAATAATTGGAAATATATGTGAGCCAATTGTAGGAAAGCCAGAAACCAATTTTGAGCATTATGAATACAGGAGTGCCTATCATTTTAAAGCACCTCTGATAAGAGGGAAATATTTATTTAGACACTTGACTGATTAATAAATGCAGAGGATATCATTCTAAATTATTCTTAGTTTACTAGACATCTGTGCTCCATGTATGCTGGGTTGTGAATTAACATAATTTTAGAAAATCATTCATCAACAAACAGAAAAGATCATCACTAATAATATTGTTCTAGTTCTTTGAATTGTTTAAAGGTTTATTTTTACTTTTGCACACAAAATGTATCTAAGAATTGCTCATTGGTAACTGTACAAGCATGAATATTGTAGGACTGTATTTAGTACTGACTATTAAGATTGATTTTAAGGGTTTAGGTAAAGTTTGACTTTTTAAAAAGACTTCTGAAATACATAAATACTCACACTCGGGGAACTGGTGTGGTAGCATCTGAACTATCTTCGTTGTCCTGACAAAGAGAAAGAAAGACTATAAAACACGATGGATAAACTAGCTAGACTTGTGCCAGTTGAAATAAATATTGGTCGCACCTTGAAGAAAACTTGGTCTTTGGTCTCCAACCAAAGTTGGAAGAGAGCTGCTAGCTCCTTCTCATGATCTTGGGAAGAGCCTAGAGAAGAAAACAAGCCACACAGATTATCATCTACCCCTAATATGCTACAACAGCAACACCATAAATGCTGGGATAGTCCACCCCCCACTGCTTGATTCTTCTGCTATAAAGAATGGAAAAGTGTGGAAATAATATTCGTATTTATTTCCGCCACAATAGAAATGAGGAAAGATAAGAAAGTAAATGAATACAAGTCTATCTGGATGACAAGATTTAAGAAGAAGAGTGCAGAAGGCAACTTAGCTACTTTACCTATCAATTTCCACTGCTGAGTTTTTTCCTTGAATTCAACAAAAGGAGAAAAACTGGAAGAAGCATCTGTAACAAAAACGTTTTATTAGATTTAGGCACGACTATAATGTATTTTTAAATCATTCAGATTGTAGCACTGGATTAAAGGTCAACCTATGGAAAATGTGAAGTTTGATCATTGCTCATTATGTTCTTCTATAAACTGTCATGCATGCCCCATCCGAAAACATTGTAATTGAATCTATGGATTTCTTTCCTAGTATGAACTGTAGCTGGATGCATCACTACATTTGGGAAATCTGTATTCTCCATTGCAAAGCAATCCACAAGAAAAATATTTGAAGCCTGGCATGAAAATGGTAGTACAACACAAAACTGGAAACATGTAACACAACTCTTCCAGGCATAAGAATTTTTTTTATTTTGAAAGATTTCCTTTACTACGGTATCTAAAGCCACACAGATTTGACAACATGAAACCCCCAGATTAAAAAATATTGTTCTCTATTTTTTATAATGTGGAATAAAGTTTCTGAGCACATTTCTTCAAGATCAAAGGATTGTTTTAACTGAATGAATCTGAGAGAAAGAAAAGTATGATATCAACAAGGTATTCATTCTGACAACTGCTACCCTGACATTAAGTGGCTTGTATAAAAAAAATAACAAGGACAGATTAGATGTAAGCAAATTCCAATCAAATTATATAAGCATCACTTGTTTAGCTTAAAACACTTGTTTAGCTAGCTTAAATTTTTAGTGAGCACCAAGTAACTGCTGACTTTCAGCGTTAATGAAATCACTTGTTTTGGATGTAACCAAAAACAGTGTCTCTCACCTCTGCTGACTCCAGTGAGATACTGCAAGGCAGGCAAAACCAGTTCTGACCAGTTGGGGGCAAAGGAGAACCAGCTGTTTAATGTGCTGGCAGGAGAAGACTGCCAATCCATGACTTTATCTTCCAGCTGAAGGAAACAAGACAACAGGTAGAATTTATACTGCTTACAAAAACTGTGGATGGCCTGACATTCAGTGTGAGGCTCAGAGTCATACATGGCTATCTCAACTGCCAAACCAATAAAATCAGAGAACCTTACCTCCACATAGGAGTATTTGTCAACTCATAAAATATTTCTATGGTCATTTTAGAGTTGCCAACAGAAAGGAGGAGGGAAAGGGGTTTGAAAGAGCAGTGTGGCAGCTTGGAAATCGAAAGTGCATTCCATNNATAGTTTTTCAAAGATAGTAACTAGGTGGCTGAAGTTTCTGCCGGGCACAATTCTAACTGTAGAGCATGATTGATGACTCTTGGCTATGGATGGGTCTCATTGGAGAATATGAATTACGATACACCCGGNATGTTAACTCCCAATAAATCCTTTTGAAGTTTTGGAAGTTTGGCTCGAGACTCATGATTTCAATGGGGGTAACTGCCAGAATCTTGACAATATTTATTATTCATTCATTCAATTTCTGATAATGCCTGATTCTAGGTAAGTGGAAACCCCAATGCTGAAAACAGTTCATGGGCGAGGAAAAGAGGAAAGGTGACCAACATAAAATGAGTCCATTGAATTTGGGAGGCTGGCCTTATAGAATTCCAGCCTGAATCATTCCGAATCTAGGCAGGCAGCTAGAGGAGATGTGAAAACAAACTCTTACCACTGAGAGACAAGCAGGACCCTCTAACAACAGGATCTCGAGAAGCAGAGAAAAGAAGCTGGAGGAGATTTCATTCACTCCAAGACAAGGCTTGATGTCTTCAAGAGGCCTTGGAAAAAAGGTAAGTTTATTTTAACTTAATTAATCAAGTACCATGGCAATCACACTTAGATATATCAGTCTGTGTTCAAAGCATTTTCACACACATTATTCCAGATCCCCAAATATGAGGTACGGTATCTCAATAATGTAATCTGGGAGAACTACAGTAGAACCTCAGGTGACGACCGTAATCCGTTCCATGAATTCGGTAGTAACCCGATTTGGTCATGACCCGATTGAGCATGCGCGTAAAAAAAAATGGTTGTGGTGTAGAAGGAGAAATCGCCGTGGCTATGTTTGATCGCCACCCAAGTATTTGTTTGCAACCAGAGGTAAGAAGGTTTGGTTGTCACCTGATTTGGTCATGAACAGAAGTGTTCTACTGTACTAAACCTAAGAAGTTATCTAATAAATTTGTGACTGACCCAATTATCTGAATATCGTTCCCTTACTTATCCCAAACTTCTCCCAGCATGCTTAGGCGCTTTTTCAGTCACAATTTGTAGCTTTAAAACAAAAGAAAGGTGTTATGTTTCCCCATCTGAAGTCAATGTACACATATATTTACAAATAATTTTCTCCTGTTATTGGAGATGATGTTGCAATGTGTGTTGAAAGCTGACCTAACCTGTATCTGTGCCTTACCATAAATCATATTTATATTTATCTGACGAGATTGTAACCTAAAACAGATGAATTGATGTATGGCATACTCAGTTTGAAACTTTGCTAGCGGGAACAAAATATTTTCCATGTTGATTAAACTCTATGTGGCTAGAACTGGCTTCATTACAACTATTGATTTATTTTACATTTTGGGGAGTTACACGTACAATTGTCATTCCCTTTGGAAGAGACTTACTCTTCTTTAACAGATGGAAGGGATGGGGGATCCCACAGGGGAGGAATGGGGGAGGGGTTTTGAGAAACAGGAGGGAGTTCAGAGTTGCCAAGAGTTTCAGAGAAATCTTCAGCCTCGGATTTAATCACTTTTAGCTTCTTTTTCTTTTTCTCCTCCTTTTCCTTCACCTTCTTTTTGAGGACTGCAAGGTCAAACAAGGCTTTTTTAAAAAACAAGAGAGGAAAAAAACACGTACTTAAGTTACAAAACAGTTTTTAAAAACAATGTATAATTTAGAAACCTAAGTATTATACTATGCATCAAGAATTAAAAATCCCTTTAATTGTATGACTTCACTTGAATGCTTATCAGGAAGCAAGATTCTAAGTTCAGTGGCACTTATCCCAAAATGAACATGCAAAAAGTCGCAGCTGTAATTGGACACAACAGTTGTGGTTGTACACATCTACATGGTTACAAATGTATTGGGCATTCTGCTTGTTTGCTTGAAGATTTATAGCCTTTAATTCTCATGGATCTTTTTGGAGCTACGCAAAAAAACTTCATTTGAATCACTTGGTAAGGCACAATTTTGCTGCATCTGATTCACTCACCTGCCAAAGATCCCTTCCTGCCAGCATTCACACGTGTCATGATGTCATTCAGGGTCAGGTCCCCTGTCATCAGATCAGGGTGATTCTATGCAGAAGAAAAGAGGAGAGCAAACAATAAATCAGGTTTACTGCAAAAAGAAACCAGCAAGAAGAAGCACCTTGGCAGCCTTGGATGGGATGAGACAAATGCCCAGCTCAGGTAAGGGCTATACAAAGACCTAAGATCACAGGTCTACAGAAAAAAGCACAGCCCTTCTGAGTTTTGGTCCTCAAACCAAATTTAGGCTGGAACCCTCTACATATAAATGTGGGAATAAAGCTCATTCAACCTGTTAAGATGTTTTGAGTACATATTAGCACAAGAGAAAGGAAGTCAAAAGCCTATTAGTGTCCTTCTTTGCTACTTCAAATGGTGCTAATAACTAAATATTATTGCCTTTTAACTTACTGGTTGCCGCTTGCGCTTTTCATGGTGTTTCTTCAGTATCATCTTCAAGCTATTCTCACCGAAATCCAATTTATCTGGTGGCAAACAAACCCAATATTATTAAAATGATATGAATATATTTACATAAAATTACACCACAATGAATCACATAATGTATCTATCCCATTCTTTCCTATTAAACATAATTATTTACACTATTCTTTTATACATTTATTTTCTTCAAATATTCTTATTCAAAAGCCATGGCTCATAATTATTGCCTACGTATTTCTATTAAAATTGTCTGCTGTCCTTCACAGAGTAAGAAAGGTTGCTTTTGCAAAACAGTTTTTTTAAAAGAAAAGAAAAAACAGAAAAACTAGAAAAACTAGTTCTTCCAATAAAAGTGAATATCTTGGTCACTTTTACGGTGGAGAAATTTTTCAAGATGGTTTAAGAATACAACACCTGCTGTTTTCATGTCTTGGGTTGATAAAGTGGGAATCACTCTGAGAGGAAGAGCAGGACTTGAACAGTGGGCTGGAGAGGTTGGAATCCAGGAACTCAAATCTGAAATACAAAACAGTCAGGTTTCTAGAGGGATGCTGGGCGCACAACTGTTCTTTTAACCAGTAGACACTATCAGCTATCTAGTTTCACTTCTTTAATCAGAAAAGTTAGAACCGTATAAACGCCCTAAAAAAACCCACAAGGAAACAAGGAATGTTATGTTAAATCTATTTCTCACTCTAATTCTAAGGAAACAATGTTGTTTTAGTAAGTTGATTACAACAACAGAAAGAGTAACAGTCTTCAAAATAAATAATGTTACATAAAAGTAACTTTGGTCGAAAAACATGTTGAGAGAAAATAGATTTGGGCTTATTTTGTAAGCTGAACAGGAAATTTAAGGGGACATTACTGAAGAGTAGCAACACGTGAAGAACCCTGATCAAAAAACATTTCCTGCCTTAAACATGTGAAAAACACTACATGTAGACAATTTCAGCAAATATACTTAACAATTAACTATCTTAGCCCTGAAGATATCAAACGTTGCTGACCACTCAACTCTAGTCTTGCTAGCCGAGGAATTCTGGGAGTTGAAGTCCCCCCATCTTGCCAGAGCTGAGAAGTATTGTCTTATTCTCTACCTGAAGATTTCAATTATTAGTCCATCAAATCCATACTAGTGGTACCTTCTTCATCAGAGGAGAGGGTGGTGTCGCCACATTCTTCTTTAACTTCCCTGAGGATTTTAAGGTATCGCCGATGTGTTCGTCTATCTCGTTCTTCAGCAGCATAAGCAGCTGCCGAGTATTTCCTCTTCACAGCCAGATCCGATCCCCCCTTCCTAGCGAGTTCCAACAGATGCTGAAACAGACACCATGAAAAAGGCAACTTCAGATGCTACATCCTTGTTAGGTCTGCGGATCTAGTTTTACTGTTCTTGAGATCTAGAGTTTTACGAGGCAACGGGGGATCAAGCCTAACTGCAGACACAGAGTTTATAATCTACACCAGGGGCGTCAAACTCGGATTTCACTGAGGGCCACATCAGGTTTTTGTTTAGCCTTGGGGGGCCGGGGTGGGTGTGGCCAGCTCAATGTCACTGATGTTGGGTTCACCTATGGTGGCCCAAGCGCTCTGCCAGTGAAAACGGGCTTCCGAGCTCCGTCCGCGGCCCTTGCAAGTTCCATCTTTGGCTCCAATGGCCTCCTGCAACCCTCTGCCAGCGAAGACAAAGACGCACGCAGCCCTCCTTGAGCTCCATTTTCACTGGGAGAGGCGCTGTGGGCTGGTCCTGGCCCTGTGGGCCAGATCTGGCTCCTAGGCCTTGAGTTTGACACCCCTGATCAACACTATACCCCACAATTGTGCCTTCCAATACTTACATTCCGGGAGGCAAGAATCTGTTTCAGCAATCGATAAAAATACTGCTGCTGGGAACTGAGGTAGCGCTTATACTGGGACTTGAAGCAAAGCTGTCTGTATTTCACCACTTCAGGATTGAAATGTCCATCTATAAGAAGAACAGTCATGTTGTTCCTTTATTTTGTTTAATCCTAGCAACCGGTGAAGAAAAGGCTATATTACAAAGAAAACTGGCAATTTTTAAGGATCCCAAGCATACTTCAAAATTTCTGCATGTTTCTTAATGTTTCTCCAAATCAGATCTTCCATCCTGTAGAAGAGCCTGATTCATCAGCACTGATGCTACTGGAAGGGGCTGGTCTATTTGGAAGATGTCATTTTGTTGGGTTTTGAGGAAAAAGATAGGAATGCTCCTATTCACATCATAAAAATCCACCCAATGTCCAAGGAACGTGTCAAACATTCTGCTGCTGAAATTTGGACGTTTTATTATTACATGTCTGCAATGACTTTAGAGATATACATGACTGCTCACTGTCAATGTAAGAGTCAACATATGGGACTACGTAGCTCCAAGTTTAAGTCCATAACTTTTTCAGCCAACCTTGACAAACAGGGTATTTGTAGTGTACGATTTAAAAAAAAAGAAGTCAAAATAGCTCTACTGACAAATGTGACTAAAACTCCCACTGGTTTTATGTGTGTCCCAGTGTGTGTCTGATGGAAATAAAAAAATTGAGAGTTCTCATGAAAGCCATCTTGAACTCTCGGAATAAAGATGCAACACAAATGTGTAATCATGAACAGCATATATCATCTGGACATAGAGCACCTGGAAACCCTTGAAACATTAAGCAATATGTTCAACCTTATGCAGCAGTTCATAAAGATTATTCAAGGTTATTCATCTTTCTTAGTTAATAACTCCTCATCATTTTGCATCTGTAATGATTCTGAAGCTAGATTTATCCCCAAAGTGCTTTTTTCAAGAAGCAACTGGACTTTATTTTTCTTTGAAGAAGTTTCGCTTCTTATCCAAGAAGCTTCTTCAGCTCAGAGCACCTTTGGGACAACCATGACCTGGATGACTGAGAAACTCCACAGACATGAAGCTGGATTTATTTATCTTCTGTATTTATATAGCTGTCCCATATAAGAATGGTTCATAAGCAAGTGTAATTTAACATGCAGTATAAAACAAGACAAGCCTTTAAAGGTAAGCACAAAGCTGAGTTTTAAAAACATATGTTAAAGTGTCACTGACCCCGAAAGAGCTTTTGGGCAATATGAAGTGGGTTTCCAAATCGGAAGTTCTCTCCGTTAAATAGGGACAGGATAAGATTATTCTGAAAATCAGGATTGTTTTCCGGGAAGCGGGGCAAAAACTTTTTTAAATGTTCTCGCTGTGAATCCACCAACACGTCCTGCCAGGTTGAAAGACTGACAACTTCAAAAAAGATCTCAGGCTGCAGAAAATATAACAGATGGAATAAAAGATCAGAGAAGATTTTTTTTCTCATTTAAAAAAAAATTATGCTACTTATTCCCTTAGAAGCTATGGAGAGCTTGCAAAGATACAATAAAATATTCATTAAAACATGACAAATATAAACTAAAATAGGAGTGGTAGAAGTACTGGTAAAATACATGGGAAAATCTGCTTTGAACTCATTCCTAAACAGTAGTTAGGAGAGGCCTGCTTCAGTTACAGTTTGTTCCACAGTATGAACCCCACAATGGAGAAAACAGAATCAGTTCTTAATGTACATTATCTGTGGCAGGACACACAAAAGAGGGGGGGAGGTAAGGTAAGATAGGAGATTTGGTCATTAGGTTGAGCCTCTTAATTTTGGCAGACAGAAAGTCCAAAATCCAAATTCAAACAACTTCCCCTTCTAAAAGGTGCTTTCCTAAAGAACCTTTGGAAGCACAATTATTCATTTTGTAAAAACAATAAAAGAAAAAAGCATCACATTACTTTTCTGAATGATCAATTCAACAGCAGTGTATTTACATTTTGGATGTTATGCACAGGTAATGACTTCCCATTTGTACCCCACCTGCATTTTTTTAGAGGTACCAAAAGAGTCACCCAAACAGTAAAGGAAATAGACACTTGGTCTCTTTTTTTTACTCAAGCAATTATTCTAATATCTGCTCCATTTCCCTGAATTTGCAAGTGATTCTAAGAAGAATGAGACAAGAGGAAGTGATACTCATTCAATAAATGATCCTGCTCCAGTTGATACACAAAAATGTTTATTTCCTGACTAAATTACAGAATATATCATGATTACCTTTTCTAATTTAATATTTCTGAAGATAACAATGATAACTGTTTGGTTCATATTTTTGTTTTGTTACTTGGATGTCTACTCACATCTTCCAAAAGATCTTCAGGAAGGCTAATACGTATGGATCCCAGCATGCAATCCTCCATAATTTGGGTGCCATTTCCTTCCCCAGTTGGCCCCAGTTCCAATGGGTCAGTAAGCATATGATCCAGAGAGTCCATCGTTCATACACCAGTGAACCACTTGAACAAAAAGAAACTTATTATATTTCGAAAGTTATTTTTGCCGTTCAACCTTACTAAAACAGGAATAAAGATATACTGCATATTCCTTGCTGCAGTGCATTGTATATGTTGAATTCATTATCCATCTCCTTTTGCAAAGTTTTTTCCAGCATTAATTACTTTTCCTTTATGACTCTTTATTCCAAGCCCCAGGAGGAAGTTCATGTCACAGAAATGGCTATGCTGGTTCTTCATATGGGCCAGGGAAAGAACAATTGTCTTATATCTTCCCTTCCAGACTAAAAAAAAGTTCAGCTACTCTTCACACTTATCCTGGGACAGAATATCTTAAAAACTGGGACAATTCTTACCCCACTTGTCTGCCAAACAAACAGGAATCTCAAATGAATAGCCAAGAAAAGGACAATCAAATTAACCTGAACTATATTTCTTTCTGGACTTAAAGAATTGATCTTCTCTCTTTGCTTTTTCTTGATACTCCCCAATGTTTGCAGATCTCTCTATCTCTTTTTTAGATGAGATGACCATTTGAGTTTCTTTGCGAGACAAGCCTTTTCAAATAAACAAGATAATAATGTGTTAAATAAGAATAAAAAACAAACAGCGAGCATGCCTTTGAGGGTTTTTCAATGTCTCTGTTCGCTATCCTCCATTGGTAGGGGAGAAAAACGAGAGAGAAAACAGCAAAATGCCAAGTACCCCACGGATCCAAGATTAAGAATATGAACATAATTATTTAAATTGGAATATATCCTCACAGGTTAATTTTATGCATATGTAATATATTTAATATCATAACCGCAGTGCTTATTTTGAAACAGAAACATACATATAATGGTTAAAAACAGATTTCTTACCTTGGAGTTTTTGTTTGGTGTACACTAGAACCCACGAACATTAGTTAAATAGGGAAGAAAAAGGCTCACAGCTGCCATCTGAAATACATGGATGCTGGAAAAATAAAAATAGCATTCATTAGCAGTGTTCTCCTCTAAAGCTTCTTCCTTCACTGCCTGAATCGTGTCCATGCAATTCTATTTCTAATGAACATTTTATATAATTTTTGCAGAAATACTCATTTGTCAGAAGAAGAACTCACTTGATTATGAAAAACAGTTATCAGCCGCTTAAAAATAAGCTCCCTGTAATTTCATTCATACTGTAAAAGAAAGTGTTCCATCAATGACCGTATTTCAGTGAGAACAATTTTATAAGCCATCTTGCATGAGAAAAACGCCACTAAAGTCTCAAAGAAAGATTATTCTTTGTCTGTATCCTTTTTTATTTTTGTTCTTCTCTCTTCCTCCTTCTGATCTTCCTCTTTCTCTGGTCTCTCCTCTTATCTTCTTCCTCCTCTTCTTCCTATCTGCTCTTTTTCTTCTCTTCTCTTCTTCCTTCTCTTCCTCTTTCTCTAGTTTTTCTGTCATCATTTTCCTCTTCTTTCTTTTTCCTTTCTCATTTTCCTTTTTCTTTTCTTCCCCTCTTCCTCCTTCTCACCTTTTTCTTTTC
>AZIM01001238.1:61282-72322 GCA_000516915.1 Ophiophagus hannah
GGTCAGAACCTGCTGAATACCAGCTCTGTGGTGGGGTCATCATCTAGTGCAGTGTTTCTTGACAACTTGAAGATGTGTGGACTTCAACTCCCAGAATTTCCCAGCCATTCTCCTGGCTAGGGAATTCTGGGAGTTGAAGTCCATATATCTTCAACCTGTGAAGTTGAGAAACATCAATCTAAAGGTTTTCAATTTCCATAATATTGTAGAGCTTCTGTGGTATAAATTTCTCCCCCCCCCCGTTACAAAATCTTGGAAACAATAGTAATTGTTTCTTGTATTGTAATGTAGACTTGCTCACAAAGACTTAGGGTTTTTTTTTATCCTTGGAATAACCATCGAAGTAGGTTTTAGGACAAGTAAAAGCCTTATGAAGATATGAACCTTGAATTCTATATCCTAATCTGACCTTTGTAACCACAAAGCCATTCACTGATTAATAGCATATCCATTTTAAGCCAAACCAAAGGACAACTATACTGTCTCTGTATCCTCTTGTAAAATCATCCCAAAGATTTAGAATGAGGTAAAATAAAGTATCTCTGGAAAGATACATTAATAAACACAAAGGACCGCCTAATCTAAAACAGATTTTCTTCTCTTTTATTTTATTTAACAGTGTTATAACTCATACAACTCCAATTTTACTAGCAGGATCCAGACTTCCTGCTCTCCCTCTCTCCCTTCCTACTAAATGACACTTTTATCATCCTTTTTCTTTTCTTCATGAAACAATCTTTTTTTAATTTGCATGTACCGTATGTGTGTACTATTATTATTTTATTAGCCAAGAAGGAAATTGCAGTGTGCTCCAACTTGTTCTGTTCATTAAGTGAAAAGATTTGAAACGTGTCCTCTGTGTCTCTTATAACCTGAAATGAACATCACCGCAGAAGGAAACATTTTCTTCTTTTTCCAAAATTTCTAGAGGAAGGAGTGTAAAATAGAATTTTCTCTCTGCAGTCCAAAGTGGCCCAGCCTTTTTTAGGAACCTCTCTCATTTCTCTGCGACTCACAAAGACAATGCTAGAGGTAACCTATGGATGACCCCTAGGGCAGGGGTTGGCAACTTTAAACACTCAAAAAGCCACAAAGGTCCTAACCGGAAACCCCCCATTCAATACTGGAGCTAACCATACTCTATGGCAGTTCCCCCACCATAGAGTCTCCTCCTAGTGTGGCATCCTTTTTCCTCCACCTGTCCTAACCAAAAGCCCTATCATTTGTGGAGCCGACCAGCAACAGGGAGCCTTGGTGGTGCAGTGGTTAGAATGCAGTATTGCAGATTAATTCTGCTGACAGTCAGCAGTTCAATCCTGACCAAGATTGACTCAGCCTTCCATCCTTCCAAGGAAGGTCAGTAAAATGAGGACCCAGATTGTTGAGGGCAATATTCTGACATGGTCCTATAAAGCATTATGAAGTGGTGTATAAGTCTAAGTGCTATAGTTATTAGGAAGAAATGTAGAATCCTAATGTGGGAGAAGTGAGGCTTGTAGCCTAAGCATATTTATGCTGTTCGTGGTGGGATGTTGTATTGTTTAAAGGGCAAAGTATGGTGATAGACCTATTTGAATGCTGGATATGACCATAGAAAGAGCCAGTTTAGTGTAGTGCTTAAGGCACTGGGCTAGAAACCAGAAGACTCTGAGTTCTAGTACCAACTGAGGCACAAAGCCAACTGTGACATTGTGCCAATCCCTCTCTCTCAACCGTAGTAACCAGGCAATGATAAACCACTTCTGAAAAATATTGCCAAGAAGACTTGCAGAAACTTGTCTAGGAAATCACCAGAAATCCAGACAGACTTCTCCATGCACAGACATACAGACAACACAAACACAACCATAACAATCACTCAAAAACTTTTGCATGGAGACATATGGGAATTAAAGAGATCAATTATGTGGAAGAAGTACTAGTTCCATGGTTGATATGGTCAGATTATTTCAAAAGCAAAACAAAACATCAATTCATTCTACATCTTACTCCTGGCAGTGATTTCCTTCAACAGTCCTGATGTTTGCAAGGAAGGAAGTGTAGAATTTGGCTTATAATCTTGGTGATAAATGAACAAAATGTGGTGGTTTGTGATTTGCTGAGATTATTTATGAATTCCCCCTAAACCTCCCCACACAAAAAAAATCCTATACCCAGAAAGAAAGTGTGTGTGTGTGTGTTCTTTAAATGTAAAAACTGAGCAAACAGGAACACCAAGCATGCTGAAATTGTTACAGTGGATATGGTGAGGATGCCTGGAGCCATGACCTTGTATTTAATGCATGTGTTGATCTGCTCTGCATAAATTTGCTTCTAAAAAGAATGTTTAAATTCAGCCTGCATTCTCTTGAGAATCTTTATGACCTTATGGACATGTAGTATTTAAATTAGAAAAAAATGTGGGTGGTGGAAGGGGGAGGAGAGTAAATTCTGGCAGAAGTGAGAATAATAAGGATAACTTTTCAGGACTGTGTATCTGCCTGTAGCAATGCTTCATAATTTGCAGATCAGGAATGGGAAGTATGATTTATCCTCACCACTACCTGCAATACACATTATTACTATCATTTGCTACCTTACCTTGAGGTACCAGAGTTGCTAAAAGAACCAGAATTGAATTAAAGATGATACAAAATTTCCATTTGGGAGGGTACTACTAATAGGCAGAGTATTTCTCATAGATTCTCTTTCCACTTGTTTCCATTCCATTGGACAGAAGGGATGCTCTTATTGGACTGTTGTGTATTGGTGGAGTGTTGTGTGTGTGCTTGTACTTGACCTTTCACTTGATCTTCATGGAGGTGTTTTCCTTCTTGAGGAAAGATGTTGTGTTTCAGACTGTTCCCTTCACAACAGCTTCTTTCCCTCATTTTGGGGAAGGCTAGTTCAGAAAGTAATGTGCCTGTTTTATTTTGTTTTCATGCAATTAATGGCCTTTGGAGCTGAAGTCCACTTCCACTAAAGGTGAAGGTTTTTCCTGTCCAGTCATGTGCAACTCTAGTGTTCCTCTCTATTTCTTGGCCAAGTGAGTCAGTGTTGTCCAAAGACACTTCCATGGTCATATAGCTGTTACCTTCCCACTAAAGTGTACCTATTTATCTACTTACCTTTACATGCTTTCCAACTGCTAGTGCTCAATGAAGATCCCCCTTGCCTCTCACCATTCCTTACCATAGGACGCCTGCACTTGCAAAGGTATTTCCTGCAAATTTACCATCTTTCCTCCTTCCATACCAAACTAGGTGTAAATATACTGTCTTTTCCTGATGCTGAAAACATACCCCTTCTCCTCTTTTTTTCTTATTCCCTTCTATTCTTTCCTCACTTACGTCACAGTCAGTCTCATCAGGTAGGCCGGACAACAAACATGACCAGATAAACTAAGTCTACTTTTTTTATAAAGCTACATTAGCAGAATCTTGCTGGTCTGAAAGTAAAATTCTCCTGCTGTTACTTTTATCACTGGAGAATGTAGGGAGGGTCCTTTCTGAGTCTCTTGTTCTGCCCAATATGCAGCTATGGGCTATGTGGTCTCTTATCTGACTGTTCCTTGGGCAGTACCCCTTCACCCAGTCTCCTCTAATATGCCATTACATCTCATGCTCTCTCTTTCTCTGCCTCTGTCTCCTTTTTTTGTCCAAAGATGGAAAACCTTCCACATGGTAAATATGCCTCCATTAAAAAAAGTGACTACAGAGCATGCTGGATAAGGAATTCTGGGAGTTGAAGTACACACAGCTTATAGTTTCCAGAGTTGAAAAACACTGCCACAGAGGCACACAGCCCCATAGCTTCTGATTTTGCCGAATAACTATGGGGCTGTGCTCCTCCTAATGTGAACTGGAATCAAAAATGTGGATCCAGATGTGTTTTGTGTCCCCAGAGAAAACACTACTTTCCTACTGGATCATGTTGAAACCATGTTGAAGTGATTTCAGCTTGGTTGGCACCAAGAAAGCTCTTTTGAGGAAAACTCCTCAATAAACAGTAAGCAGACCAACTTAGCACTGGGTCAATGTAAATTGGTTTTCAATTTCTATGGATTCAACTTTTATGGATGTTCTGATTACCAGAGCTGAAGATTATAGAGTGGAAGGGGTGTATAAAGGGAGATTACTTACATAAAGCAACATACCGCAATTGCAATACAAAGAGAATGCGTAGCAATGGTGCTGTTTTTTCTTTAGTCTCCAGTCCTGTGGACTGCTCTACTGAAGATTGATAGAGAGGTGATATTGGGAATAAAATGGATGGCATTTTGTTTGTCATAATTAACTAAGAACAAGTACAAGAATCCAGATAAGCCCCACCAGAGAGGTCACTAAAAATGTCTTTCACGTGATAAAATAATGATCATAATCTTGAAACAATATTCTTCCTATCAAATGAAAGATGAGTTGTAAAATTAAAATGCAGGATAAATTTTCAGTACCATACTATTAAAATACTTCCAACATTGTAAGAGGGGCAAGGGAGAGGTATTCCTTATTCATTGGTGCCTGTTACCTTGTCTTCAGTGAATATGTGAGAACACACAGTTAGAAGAATCTCTGAAGATATTATCCATCTTGCAAAGAGGCAACCTTTGAATTACTCATTGCTTCTAGTAGCAAAACTAAAAGTAGGGAAAAACTCTTTTGATTGCAGCCAAAAGTCTATTCAAGCTTGTACTTCAGACAGAGAAGAAGAGCCTCTTTCTTTCCATTCTATTTCAGTTTGTGTTTCAGCTTGAAATTGGCAATTTTGGACAAGGGCTATAAGAGGCTTAATATGCTGTGACTCAGATTTGAACATCTGCATCAAAACATCTTTGGAGTTTAACTACAAGGGCTGGAAGCTAGAAAAGGTCACAGAGAATACTTTGGCAAACACTGAATAAAGCAATAAGCAGATGGATTGGGAGGAAATGGAGCAAAACAACCCAGCAAATTCTTCAACCTGGGCAAGTGAATTAATTCTCTGACTTGATGATGAAAGCTTGACATTTACTTCTAACTGTATATTTTTATGGATTGGTTTTAGATCAAGTGTGCCCAACCTTGGCAACTTTAAGACTTGTNGACTTCAAGTCCCAGAATTCCCCAGTCAGCCATGCTTTAGATCCTATGATCTATCTAGGAACAACAGCTACTTAGGCACCATAACAAGCACAAGATATTTGTCTTGAGTGAAAGTAATGATGCCTTAAACCTCAAATACCTAGAAACCTGGGATTTTCCAGTTTAAAATTAAATTGATCAATCTACTCCATTCCATTAACACTAAAAGTGCTAAAACATGAAGTAAAGAAAAAGAAGAACTGATTCCATAAATACCTTAATTTTCATATATCCTGTTCATAGACTTATGGTGAAGACGTGAGAGGATTTATTGTAATGGGGAAAAGTCCCTAACTTAATTAATCCCTAATGCTTATTTTAAACCCCATTAGGAGACAAATTTGATTCATCAGCAAAATATGTCAGAGAAATAGAGTGTCTTGTTAACTCTTGGGGATGATTGTGTTGTATATATAGTACCATGTTGGAGGAAACTAAGTTAGTGTTGCTTTAGTTCAGACTTGAAGCCCTCAGGATCTTCTCCTGGAATATAATTCCCAGAATTTGTCATATTTACTGAATATACTGATTGTTTTAGTGCAACACTTTATTTTAAAATTTACATAGCCACCCACTCAACATGTGAAGCAACACATCATAACTATAAAAAATAGAACAAAGCACCAAATGCAACTTCACTTGTTTAATCCAAAATGATTAAACAATATCAACTTGTCAAGATGGACCCCAAACCCTCCTCATTCTATGCCTAAAGGGAAGAATATTGGTCTTAAAAGCCACTCAAAAAACCTGTAAATCAGAACCACATGAATATTGGAAGAATGCTGTTCCATGTGGCAAGTGAAGTGACAGAGAAAGCACATCTTCTAGAAGATCCTATCAGATAACACTGCTTAAGTGATGGCACCTCACCGAGCAGGTGCTGAAAGCTGAACTTCTCCCATTGCCATCACTGCCAATTGTAACCAATTCTGAAGGAAGGGGGAAAGTATTGCTTCCTACTCAACAGCTTCCTGAGCCAGTCCAGAATGAAAGTATCATTTCAAAGACTGTCAAGGGGTCAAGGAATATTATAATGGATGCATCACCCCATTTCAATCCCTCTATGGTCATCAACAAATACAATCAATGTCTTTTTGATACTGTGTGCAGGCCTAAAATCCAATTGAAAGGGTTCAGATAATTTTCTTCATCTCTGAAGATGCAGTCCAAACACCATCTCCACCATCTTCCCTTTCAAAAGGTTGGACAGGTTGGAAATTGTCCAACATTATTGGGTCTATCAATGACTTCTTGAGGAAGAACATTGCCTCTTTAAAAACTGGCAGAATCATTCCCTCATTCAAGCATATATTCATTGCTTGGACTTCCCACATATCACCAACTAGGAAGTCCATGTGGCTGCACTTGGCTCCAAGAACCTGTACACTTCCTGGTAGCCAACAGTACCAAAGTCTTCCAAGATAATCTTGCCAGAGCATATCTCAGCCAATCACCTGGGCTGTACAGCTGAGGTCCAAATTAGAATAAATCCAAGGAAGTGACAGATGCCTAAAGCAATCTTCACAGAAGCTGTTCAGATGCTTTGTTTCACTTAGTCCTCCCTAGAAAGGACTGGGTCACCTGTAACAGAGCTGCCCAGGTAACATCCCCAAATGCAATAAGAAAGAGAAAATAACTACATGTTGCCACATTGATTGTCATGATATAATCATTAATAAAAGCTCTTACCATGTTCAGTCAGGGTTTGGAAAAAGCTGGTCAACTTGTAATCAGTGTGGCAAATAAGTCATTCCACTGTTTTCAATGGGACTCAAACAGGACTTAGAGCAATAGCTTGACAGGAATGCTAGAAAATGAAACACTGGAAATTAGGGGCTACACCTTTCATGTTTGGGAACAGATGAATCAGCTGATTTGTGTCTTTTTACACAACTGGGGAAAAAACAAAACAAAACAATCCTCTTTTAACATGTTGACACAAGGTGCTGGCATTCAGCACTTACCTGGCTGGATGTGCTCTGTACAATGTTGCAACAGATATGAATTTCATTATAAACAGTTATCCAGCACAGCCTGTTGGTTTTCCTTTGCAAGTTCAGCAAGGAATTGTGGTCCAAGGCAGTACAATTTAGGTTACTACTTGAGAGAAAATAGCCCATTGTCAAGAACAGCATTTAAGTGGTTTTTTTATTATTATTATTGCAAACTGTGTTGGTGGAAAGATGACACAACTCCTGTGCTGATAATCTGCCATGCAGTGAGAATGGTGATGAAATGGCAAGGAAGAATGAGCAGTTATGTCTGGGAACTCCTATGTAACTAAGTAAACAAATAAATCACTCCAACAGCCACTCTTCAAATGAATAATCACTTGTACATTCAGAGCTGTGGGGGTTGTTTTCTGATTTTTCCCCCCAGGTCCTTTTCATTTTGATGGACAGAATTCCTGTTTGAAATGTGTCTCAAAAGAGACGTGAATTTGAGTGAACTTCCCATGACTTGAGGATGAAATAGCTAAGGAGTGTATGCAAATGTCCTACCTACTTGTTGGCAAATCATCCAGCTCCATCCATTCAGCAATCTGCAGCCTCTTTGGCTTCTCAAAGTCTTTCACTAAACCCCAAGATTTTATGAAAACTGCCCATCAGACTTTTTGAAGATGAACAGAGCAAGAGTGATCATAGACCAATTGTAAAATTGATGAACTTAGCAAACTATAAAGCTGCAATAGCCTCTTCTACTGCTTTCCATAATATAAGAAGCTCCAAGATATTACTATAAGAAATTTTTAAAAAGCCGTCAAGCATTCCAAACATGTGGTAGAAAACAAGACATCTCTTATGCAGGAAAAGAAAACATTTAACTAACTTGAGTCAATAGCTTCAGCACATAAGCTTCTGGCAGGTATATGAATTTCCCCTTCCTCAAATTTCCCCTTTGTTTTCTTTCACTTCATCAAGATACAATTCAGTTTGCACTGGGAACACTTGAATATGGAAGAAAGTGTTGGTTAAGGCAACTTCCTTCCTTCCAAATTATGTAGCACTAGCACTTATACTTATATACCACTTCACAAAGATTTACAGCCCTTTCTAAATGGTTTACAGAGCCAGCATATTTCCCCCAGCAATCTGAATCCTCATTTTATTGACCTCAGAAGGATGGAAGACTGAGTCAACCTTGATCTGGCCAGGATCAAACTGCTGGCAGTCAGCAGAAATAGCCTGCAGTACTACATTCTAGCCACTGCACTACCACGGCTCTTATTTTGTATGTATTTATATATGTATGCATGCATTTGTATTTCTATTCCAATTTTTATTATTTTTACAAATAACTTAAGGAGGTGAACATATCCAATACACCTTCCTTCTCCTATTTTCCACATAACAACAACCCTGTAAGGTGAGTTGGAAGGAGAGAGAGGAAGTGGTCTAAAATCACCCAGTTGGCCTTCATGACTAAAAAAGCTCAGCCTTTCATTGAGCTTAGACTGGCTTATATGGGACCACTTGTCTTTCACATATTAAAATTACCATAAGCCCTAATCAGAACTGCTGCACAAAAGTTCCTAGCTTTTGAAGGCCCCTTAGTTGCCCATCTCTGATTCTAATCGCCTGGCAACAATTTTACAAGGTTTTAGGCAAAAGCCTCTTCCAGATTGACTTAGAGATGCCAAGGATTGATTATGCAGCATCTTCCACCTGCACTTCAGACTTCCTTCAGCTGGTTTTCAGGGATTCATCTGACTTACAGTAGTCCTCTAAAATCCAACCCTTGTGTTTTTTCACCTGAATTGGGAGAAAGAGGCTTTGGAGGCAGGTCAGGAAGGAAAAATCTCCATTTCATGAACTACTTTTTATTCATGCAACATTGGATATTACACTCTGAGTCATTCTTAGTTCTGATCTTATAAATTGAACTTCTTTGATGTAGATAAAGAAAAAAATTCTTTTCTCCTAGAACAAACATCTAATATAGGGAGAAAAGGTTATAGAAACCTTTCTTTGCATATGCAACAGTAAGAATGGAAAAAGAGCTAGAATGCACACATCTAACTGTCTCGTAGAGATAATGCTAGATGTTGGCACACTGCTTTGCAGCCTTGTCAGGTTAATTAATTTTAATTAGTTTAATTAATGAGTTAATTTTTAATTAATAGAATCTAAAAAAAAAGAATTAAATCTAGGACATATGAACAGACTTGGGCAAAAGGAGTTGCCCATGCTAATGGATCCTATTTGACTTTCTTTTATACTGGTGGATCTAGAAGGTGTGTTCTTGATAAAATTGATTCTATGCTCTATAGCTTACGATTGCAATACTTTGCCTAATTCTGAGACTTTTCTTCTCTTTCTTCTCTTATCCTTGGGCTTATAAGCTCTGGGGGGACAGAAAAGACGAGATATTCTTTTTGCCATGTTGTGCTTGATCCAAAGAAAGGGTTAGTCCAACAATAGAAATGGGACATGTTTTCTTGTTACTTGTTTCCATTCAGACCATTGAATTGAATTTTGAATTGAATTACATCAAAATGGTGGCTAAGAAGTAAAATGATTCTTGCCTTGTGGGCTGGAAGAAGCAAAGAATGCTTTTTAAAATTAGTTTTGGGGTTTGTTTTGTTGTAAACAATCTGGAAGACAATTTTCTAAATACAAAATGTATATCAATAAATGCAGTGGCTGAAGGTGATTCTTAACTAGATTAAAGATATCCACTGGGAATGTTTGTAGATGTTCTCATTGTCTTAAGACAGAGGTGTCAAACTCAATTTCATTAAAGGGTGGTGCATCAGGGTTGTGTTTGACCTCGGAGGGCCAGGAGGGCATGACCAACTCAACATCTCTCGTGTGTCAGGGGGCACCTGTCATGGCCTGGGTGGGGCTGAGACGATCCACTTTTGCTAGTAGTTTGCAAAAAGTAGTAGCACTCTGCCAATGAAAACAGAGCTCAAGGGACCTCATGTGACCCACCCCAGGCTCCATTTTCGGCTGTGATAGCCTCCTGCAGTGCTCTGCCAATAAAAACAGAGGTGGGGGGGCATGTGCGGCCCTCCCAAGCTCCGTTTTTGCTGTCAGAGGCACAGCAGACTGGTCTTTTGCTGTTTTCAGGGCAACCCCACAGGCCAGATCTAAGCACCCTGTGAGCTGGATCCAGCCCCCAGGCCTTGAGTTTGACACCCCTGTCTTAAGAGTTAACAAAATCTTATATAGCAATGATGTCAACCTGAAGTGAACCTGCTGAGGCCATCTTGGGGGCTTCAGGGTTGCCACACAACAGAGGGAAGGGGGGAAATAGTTAGATGGAGTTTTGTAGCCAAAACAATAAATATTTCCTGTGGGAATCAAGGACATTCTCACAGGTGGCTGGCCAGAAGAGAAGTGAAGTAACCAAGCAACCGTCCAGCTCCTGGATTGGACAGTGTGACCAGTGACTTGGGGGAAAGAGGAAACTTTTACTTTTAATTAGGTGAAAGTCNCCAATACAATGTATCCAATAAAATTGTTCTTTGAGGAATTTGCCTGCCTCAAAGTTCTACTTTCTATGGGTGCATTATTTGGAACCTTGACATCAAGCTAACACTGACAAATGGTTTCAGTCAGTATGACTAATAATCAGGGTGTGCAACAGGTTGCAATTCATTGGTAACTTTTCTGTCATGGAAAAGAGTGAAGGTTTAAGCAACCGAAACAAGGAGCTTGCATGAATCATGGTATATATGTTTGCATCACTGATATCATGGGGACATCCAGCCTCTCAACAATTTTCTAGTAGCAATCAATAAGTTTGATACTTAAAGAAATAATGATAAATCCAAAGCCTATTTTTAATCTGCATTGAAAGCTGCCTTGTGAATTTTCCAGTGTTTTCTTCCCTAAAAAAAAGTGGTTTCTTGTATGGGTAGTCCTCGACTTAAGTTTCTGTTGTTAAGTGAAACATTTATTACCTGAGTTTTGCCCCATTTTACAATCTTTCT